>JAPQRN010000528.1:0-16848 GCA_037367275.1 Coranthus polyacanthus | reverse complement strand
AATTATTCTTTATTTAAAAATTTAATGCAGATCCCTGTGTCCTGTCATCATTTTGTCGTACACTTCTGTATTCTCGCACCGAGGACCTTTGTGTTCGTCATCACCAAAACAAGCCTGTCGTCCTGAAACGTCTAGTGAATTTGGAGCAAACGTTTGATAAGTCACAAAAGAAGAAGATGCACGTTTTGTGTTTCCATAAAGTGGCGTGGAGCGAATCAGAAGGTGTCATCAGAAGGTGGCGCTGTAGGCAACGTTACACGTGGCTTTATCAAAGAGTAGAAGACGTACAGCATGTGATGTTTCTTCATGCACGAGACTGTTGTTTTCAAGATAATCCTCACAAACGAAACCCAAAGCTTCGGATTTTCAGGCCCTTCGCTCTTACCGTCATGTTTTCGTGAGTGTATAATCACCTGAAAAGCAGAATCGTTGTTTTGTCACCTATCGCCGGCCTGTGACGCGAGGGTTCAGTTGGTTGTAATATGCCACGCCGCCACTAGATGTCACTAAATATTACACTCAGAACCTTTAAGGACAGACCCAAAACCCGCGGGCTCAGACCTTTGAGGTGTGTGGTGACGATCGTCAGTCATCGTGTCTGCTGGGATGAAAACATGATCTATCTATCTATATAACATGATTTATCAGAAGAATAAAAATGTACCAAACAACCTACGTGTTAAAGACCGAAGCAGAGAGTTATGTTTTTAATGCCTTATCCAGATAAACGGTTTTCCCTCGTGATAAGGGTTTATTTATCTCCTTATCTCATGAAATCTAAAGGCCTTGAAAGGGGAGTTTATTTGCTATTATTTGCTTTCATTCGAGGAGACGACGACGACTGCTTTGACGGTTCCATCGAATGGAAACACGGTCGCGTGTATTGATCAGTGACGTGTCCTCCTTGATGCGACATTTTCAGCTAAAATCTGTTGTTTCAGTCACATCTAGGCACGAAAAACTCTCTGAAACTCTTCTCATTAATAAAATAATTTAAATAACTGCAACCGTTCTTCTGTTGGTGTTTAAAAGACAGGGACAAGGGAACGCTCTTCAGACGTTCTGTAAATCCAGCGAAACGTTCGTACACGTTCGTACGTGTGGTGTTCAGTAATATTCATCCTCCAGGGTTGGTTCGTACGGAGGTGAAGGTGGAGGGAGCGGCATCTCACCGTAATCTGCACAAACACATGAACACACAAGTGAAACGCACATTTACAACTAAGAGTACCAGAAAATACCTTTTCATCAGGTTAAACATGTCATGCAGTCAACGTGTGTGTTCACATTTCTAATAGAAGTGTTCATGTGTTTTCGGTTCTGTTTCGAAGTGTTGCGTTACTGGACTGTGTCTGGAGGAGTTTTCATCGACCTGCGTTTTACTTTTACACACTTGTCACTTTATTTTGAATGCATTTGAGGGGAATTATCAATTATTTTTATTTTGCATCATTGTGCGCCTTCACAACATCAAGAATGATTTCGATCTAAATCAATGGAACAGTGATGTAGAATCAATCCATCACATGCGAAGAGAAACGTAACGAGATGAAAGCGATGTGAAATACGATGTAAAAGAAGTAAAAGATGCAACGAAGTCAACATAAATGTAACAAAATAACGTAAGAAAATGACCTAAAAGATGAAAGAGACGTAAGAGATGAAAACACACCTGTAGTGTTTGATTCGCTGCTGCTGCTGATTTTGTTTCTTTTTCAATAAGGTGAAAACAACAAGACAAAACAGACAGTAACAGGAGATCTGTCGCACACATAGAAGACGGATTTAAACACTGGAGTGAAGTCCGTGTTCATTATTTTCAGTCTGTTCTTTTTCATTTGAAGTTTGATGGGTTAACAGTCTTCACGTTACATTAAGGTATATGAGGTTCAGTTCACACAAACAGCTGCTAGAAACGTCCGACTTCTGATTTTTATGCTTTGACGACGTTTCAGAATTTCAGTGCAGTGAGGAAGTGTAATCCGTATTTCTGCTTTTACCACAGTGGACGTTTGCTGCCTCTGCTGTGAATGAATCCGTGTCTCTTACCGTCGGTGAGGCCGACGCGGTGTTTGAGGAGGCCGGGGTCAAAGAGCAGCGTCATCTCTGCCGGACCTTCATCTCTGCAGACGAAGTGATGAAGATGAGGTTAGAGTAACTGCAGAGGGAGGTGTTTCCATGTGCTTGAACAGCACGTTCACTCCTGACGTTAATTCACTAACGGTCTTTATTGTCACAGGAGAAAAATGAAAAAACACAGACATATCACATTGATGTCATGGGTTACTGTGGATCCGGTCTAGGTGAGTCAGGTTGACGTGTTTGTGGAAGCTGTTGTCAAGGGTGTTCGGTTTCGTTTGTTCCGCAGACAGTGAACTAAAAGTGTCCACCATGATTTGTTTAAGATCTCTTTATTTTGTCCCTGAACAGTACGAAGGCCGTCTTGTATGTACAGGTGAGAATTCTTCTTCTTTTCAGAACCTCGACACACTCAGAAAGTCGCCAAACTGTGCACACACATTAGAAGTGGTGAAGAAGAAAAGGTTTTTTTGCATCTTAGCCACAGGTTTTGGGAAAATGGCTCATTAACAAAAAGAAAATCAACTTCTGCTTAGTGAACAGATCACAGGTGTTACAAAGTGAAACCGGTCCTGTTTTTAAAACCAGAACCAGCCGTCCAGGTCTGGAAGCTACAACTACACACTGAGGATGGAAAGCTTCTGATTTACACCCTGTCCTCATGGATACACACAAACCGGACCACGTGGACGTGAAGGAGACGTACCTGTCGAGTCCAGGTGCTGACAGGCCTCCACCAATCAGAAGACAGACGAGGAAAAGCAGAGCTCGCATGTTTCTGCTGATCGTTGTGAACGCAAACGAAACTTTACGTCCAGCAACAAATCGAATCACAACAGTCACGTGATTCTAGAAGCTGTTACGTATAATAATGAACTTCATGAAAGACCAATACTGCATTTTTTAAAGGTATTTTACTTGTAAACCAGAAAAGAAATGCACCGACATTTTGTAGTTAAACTTTTTATTTTTATCCAATGTTACCACAGGATTACAAATAATCTAACAAAAATCTAAATCTTTACATAACATTTTCATTGCACTGCATAATTGATAAAATTACATAAAGTAATTGAAGTAAATCTAATTAAATTTTACCTAATATTTAGTAAACAGAACTATCCCACGACTTGGTCAATTTAAATCCATATTTGTGAAATATTTAGTGAATTTAACTAAATCTATCTGTTTCTGAGAGTGTGTTTGATTAACTTTTAAAGTGCATTTGAATCGTTTTAAACGTTAAATCTACTCGATAATATGAGACGTCACTTTGTCGCCATCGTTTCTTTTTTCTTGAACATGTGACTCAGTTCAGGGCCGTGACCCGAGGCTTGTTTCGGGCCCAACGGTTGAAGTCAAAGCTTATTACATCTTCCCTTATCACATACTTTACCACAGTGACTTACCTTCATTGACATAAGCTGTGCAGTTCAAACTATTAACTTTATCCTTCTGGACTTATCTATCAAGATTAGATTAGACAGCTTTATTATTTCCCAGAATTGAATTTGTTCAACTTGCAGGCAGGCAAATACAGATATCGCAACAATGCCACACGAGGCCATAAAGAGTCGTCAGTAACAAGGTGAAAGGCCTTCTCAGACGTTCAGTACAACACACTAATTATTCAGAATGTTTGTATTAATAGTTTCATTTCAGTTACATACATATGTAGAATTTAAATTGATAGGATCATTCAATTTTGATTCCATTTGGATTTTCTGACTTTTCCCCCCAGTGGAGCATTTTGGATTAAGGCAAATCAGAGGATTTGGAGCTTTGGATGTGTACGTTTTTTTAGTTTTTTTTTTCCCACAGCGCCTTTGTATCGGGTGTAAAAGGCAGAACCCAGACGCAGACGTCAGGTGCAAGGAACACAGGGATTTATTAACCAAAACTAAGCAGAATGTGACCAAAAACGGGTAAGGGGGGCGAGGAGTTGAGGCGAGGAGCCGAGGACGAGGAGGCGAGGACCCGAGGACGAGGGGCCGAGGAGTCGAGGACCAAGGAGTCGAGGCGAGGAGCCGAGGACCCGAGGACGAGGAGCCGAGGAGTCGAGGACCAAGGAGTCGAGGCGAGGAGCCGAGGACCCGAGGACGAGGGGCCGAGGAGTCGAGGACCAAGGAGTCGAGGCGAGGAGCCGAGGACGAGGGGCCGAGGAGTCGAGGACCAAGGAGTCGAGGCGAGGAGCCGAGGACCCGAGGACGAGGAGCCGAGGAGTCGAGGAGTCGAGGCGAGGACGAGGAGCCTGTTGTATTTTATGATCTGTTGATGAGTGTTTTATGTAAACTTAATTCAATTCAAAATGTGGCATAATGTGTCAGTAGGCGATGTAGGGATGTCATACTTTTTTTATTTAACACATTGGATCATTTTAAATAACTAAAGTCCTGCTCCTGCCGTGGTTCATAGAATCCCGACATGTGACACGCCTCCTTTTACACGTCAGGGTCGGATCGCCAAAAAGACTTCCGCAAAGCTCCTCCTCCAACCTCCTCGATCCTCAGTCCTCGATGGGGGGGGGACTCTCTCTCTGTCTCTAGGGAACTGAGACATCCTTGGCGCGCCCAGATCGATTTCTGGGTCACATCAAGTAGTCGAGGACTCGAGGAGGTGAAAAATGAGGAATTGGGAAGAGCCCATGGACTATGTGACTGGTGATGGAGGACAGGTGAGTGTGGGTGGAAACAGGTACAGGTAAGTGGGTGTGGCTAGGAGACTGGAAAACTGAAGGGAAGATGGGGCAGGGCAGACAACAGGTATAACAAGACACAGGTGAGACAGACGAGTGGAGGGAATAACTAAAAAAAGACAAGAAGTAGAACACACAAGGACAGCAACTTACAAAATGAAACTGGAAACATAACTCAAACGATGCCGTAGTGAAATGACGGGGAAAACTATTCCGAGAACTTCTGAAAATGAGGAAAACGATGCAGCTGTGCTGTGTGGTTCACAGAAATGGTTTGATTCTGTTCAGTTTTATTCCTCTACCTCCAAACTGTAACAAAAGCCATCTAAAGTCATGTGACACAGGTCAAGACCTTTACGGTGTTGAAGAGAAAACTCAGCAAACCCCCTGTAGCGAACTGACTCAGGCTCAGATGAAACAAAAGAATGAGTGGAAGTCCGGAGGTGTTCAGTTCAATCGTCCTTTACTGAAGCATCACACATCAGAAACATCTCTGCAGAGGACGAGAGCATCGGCCAGCCAGGTTCCAGACTCCTCCTGAATGTCCCTCAATACAAGCTTATATTGACTCGGAGTATTCTTACGCATGCATCTCCTGCTCCTCTCCTTATAAGACTAATATCTCCTCCTGACAATCGTATGAACAGTAGAGGCCTGAATCTTTACCACATATGGAACCTGATGTGTCTCCTGGCAAAGCATGGACAACACATTCTTGGCCTGTCACAGTGTAACCTGGGTGTAGTCCTTTCTCAGCCTGCAGCGCAATCAAGCATAACATAATGCACAATGTGTGACAAAAAATATACCACGCCCCCTTGAGCAAGCACTTGGTGACGGTGAGGGAGGAGGAATCATTCCCCATTAAGGAATATGTCAGTTATCAGCGCCCATGAATGAACACAGTGAAATATAAGCTGTGAGTGACAGACTTTCCTAAAGGCTGAATTTAATGCTTCGTTTCGTAAAAGACACACTCCAGGTGTTAAATGATCAATCAAAAGATTCAGATCAGATTATTTTCAGGAAGCCGATTGGGGTATCTTCATCGTCATCATCCTCTCGGTTCCCTAAAACGAAGCAGTAGTGTGGACACTAGGTTTTACAGGTTTTAAAGGGTACATATTGTACTCCATTTAACAAGCTGGTCTCGTGTCTCCACAATGTGGATTAGACTCAAAACACCTCTGATTGTTCATTGTGTCTCGTCTGCGTCCCTTCCCATCCCTCTTTCCTGTCAGCGCCATGGATACCATCATACTCTGACAAACCACGCCAGGGCGTCCGGATGGCTCTGATTGGCTGTGGTCATATGTGTAGCATCACAAATGAACAGAATCCCAAACACTTCATTTAAGCCTTTAAGTGATCTGAAAAAGTTGAGTGAACGTTTCGATGGTCGAACATTAGAACATTTTCGAGCCCCCAGACCTGTTTTGTTAAGGAAAAATAAAATAATATGACATGGTCAAGACGATAAACACCAGCCAAGGTCCCTGTTATCAGCCCAATGCGGCAGAGCAACAGAACTGAACCAAGAGCCGAGAGGTGGAGGCTGTTTACACCTTGAACACTGAAGGTAAACTTCACTTTGCAATGCAAAGCCAGTCAAGCTGAGGCAGAACGCCTGCTCACAACTCGTCACGTTCAACTCAACACGGGTCTGTCCTTGTCGCCGTCCCCGCCTATAATGGATCAGACATTTTGTCCATTTTAATGTCGTCTGTGGTGTTTTGCATCGTTTCTCCTGCTGCCTGTAGGGGCACTAATCCATCAAACGCTGCTGCGAGTCGTACGAGAGGGCGGAGACAAAAGGTGGAGGTTGGAGGACGTGTTGACTTTCTGCCGTTGTGTGGTTTTAGAGCCAATATTAGCACACTGTCCGGTGGACTTTGTTCTTGTGTCCAGTTATAAATGACAGATTAGATACCTATAATAACATGCGTCATCCAAGTGTGTTTAAAGTCTTATCAAGTGTGAGTGCTGTGGCTTAAGGACGGCTTCGTCAGTCAAAAGTCAATAACAGTGCAGTAGATAACAGGTCATTTCCAGATGAAAGTCTGAGGTACTGTTTGCGTCCACAATCTCTGACCCAGACCCAATAAAACTGGATTGATTGCACAATATTTTCATGCCTAGAAAATGGTCGTAGACTATGTTTGTTTTTTTTTAATGTCATTTATTTCTAGATCGATAATGGGTCATTTTAGAACAAAGGGGTTCTTAAATATGAATATTTAGTGGTTTCTTTCCTCCTCTGTGACAGTAAACTGAATATCTATCTCAAACAACACATTCAAAGGTGTCATGTTGGGTTTTGGGAAACACTTTTTCAACATATTCCGACATCGTATAGATAAATATTTGGAGCCTGTCAGAAAAGTCGCTGGAGTCAGATTAAGGTAGTTTTAATTCTTACAGCGAGGAGACAAGTCAGCACCAAGGAGTGCAGAGTCGTCTGAAGTCTAAGCTGTCTACATGGGTGTTTATAAGAGAAGAGCAGGGTTCCACACAGTCACAGCCTCTTGAAGGTCTTACTGAGGCGTGAAGACAGAGGAATGTGATGAGGCTAAGCTACTAGAATGACAGGAATTGAATATGTTGACGGTGAATGTTCTTTTCACACATTAATCATTTTTCTAACAAGCCTTAGTCTGGACTCACCCCAGCTGAACTTTATGCATAGAGGCCATCAACAAAAAATGACCTTAAGAACTAAAGTCGGGGGGCGGAGCTGGAGCCGATCCCAGCTGACATCGGGCGAAGGCGGGATGACACATAGGGGACGAACAACCATTCACTCTCACATTTACACCTATGGGCAATTTAGATTGACCAATTAACCAGTTTAACCAGTTTAGCCTTAACAGGTTTAACCTTAACAGGTTAAACAGAGAACCCGGACAGAACCCACGCACACACGAGGAGAACATGCAAACTCCACACAGAGCCGGTCCTCCCAGCCGGCCGGTGTTGGGTTCGGACCCAGGACCTCCTTGCTGTGAGGTGACCGTGATAACCACTGCAGCACCGTGCTGCCCATCGTAGGAAGTCTTTTTCCAAAAACTCCTCCAAACAGACACAGTCATTTGTCATTTCAGTAGGTGAGTTCTGGAAACGCTGAAACCTGAAGAAAGAAATCTAAATATCACAAGGTTGAAACCATGATGAACCAACCAAGTAGTGGACTGAAAAACATGCTTGAATTTACTTTCCTTTGGCCGATTCTGTGAAAATATACATTAGATTTGGACGGAAACCAAGTGATGTGACGCCACTGTGGGTTAGGGAGCTGGTTCCTGTCAGTCAATGTGTGCTGACAAACACAAAATAATGAACAGCTTCCTGTTTTAGAGAGACGGTTGTTAATTGTATGTCTGCAATTTGACTGCACCTTAAAAACCGGTCTTCATTCCTGTCGGGCTAGTCTGTTCCATTCACCATGTGCAGAGTTTAAAGGCTCATTTGCTGATCATAAAGTTATACTTTACAACAACAAAACCCTTGTCAACAATTTATAACTGGTAAATTCTTCATAAATCATTAATAAGCTGTTATAAAACGTTTCCTAAAAACGGACCATGGTGACCTGCTGCTTAGCAACTAGTGAACCCACATGACATGTACTGTTCAGCCTCAGATCTCACTGAGCTTCCTCTGTCTCCATCAGCAGCATTTATATCTGTCAGGTACCATTTAACCACCATCAGCACGTCTTAATACTCAAAAAGTTGAATTTAGAAAATCAAATGAAGTGATGATTATGAAGTGATGAATTGAGACTTCTGTAATATTGTGTTTCCATTTCCAAAACTTCCAAACACACATTTTTGGCCACACCTGCTATTTATTTAGGGAACTGCATGAACAGATTATGATGGTTGACTGAACTTATGGTTCTTGTTTTTCTCCATGAGGAAATCCAGTAGAGATTCACGTTCATATTTTATGCGCTTGAAGATTTAAGCATCACAAAAGCGTACGTCATTCAAGAGAACCAATAAAACAAATGCAGTGGTCAGAGTTGTCGTACTGAGTCACATTGAGTGAGTAACAGACAAGAAAACACTGCACCTTAAAAGCTGCCGGTAGCTTTGAGTCGCACAGTGAATTAATACTAAACTATAAAGACGCGTTATAAACTCAATCTGTTCGTCTTGAAATGAAAGCTTGTGCTGTTTTGGATAAGTCTGTTTATTTCCATATAGATCAGGGAGGTGAGATCTGATCATCAGCCGTTCGTACCCCCTTGAAACCAGTGTTTTTCACAGTTTTCCACAGGTGGCAGACGTTCCACTGTGTGAACTCAGCCTCCCTCTTTTGTTCCTTCAAAGGTCGCTTTTCATTATTTGCTCATATCCATAAACGTGTTAATATGTTAGATTCATTTTCCAAATGTACATGTCAGAAGAATCCTTATAAAACTGTCTCGTGATGCATGTTGTCTTGTTCATCTTAGTCGGTTAAAGCTTTTAAACCAGCATGCGACGTGTATATGTTAACACAAGTGAATATGAATTTGCTCCTAACTCTGCGCTTTGTATTTTCTGCAGCCTCTTCTTTTCTTTTCTCGTTTCCAACCTCTGCTACTGACCGTGTTTACTTGCACATCAGCATCACGGTTATTGTCTGGGTTTTGAAGTATCCTGTCTTTGTGTTTCCGTAAACATCATATCCTGATTTCAGAAACCCAGATAAGGCCTTATCTCTGTTTAGAGAAACCCGGATACTCTGCGGACAGCTGTAGATTACTGCACAGACGCAGACGGGAACAGAAATACAAACAATGATGGCGGCAACGAAAGCGTTAGAATTAAAAAGAATTAAAAATACTTTTCAAGTTTAGAGCAGTTTAAATGGAAAAATCATCAGAATGTCGATCTGTTCAAGACCATCGTAAAACAGGCTGCGGGATGTCGGTTTCCCCAACACGAACAGAACAATAAAGAAACATTAATCTGGACAAAGCAGTCACTGAACTCCATCAGGACGACCCTCTCCCATCAGTCACGGCCGCGTATCTTCATCCACCTCCTTGTCCCTCGTGGAGGCAGTGACAGACCCACCGCGAGGACACGTTTACCTGACGTCGTCTCCCATAACCGTGACACGACGTCAGGTTCATCTATGTTTATCTTTAGTCTTTTGATTCGGATTTGGAGAGCGCTGTTTGAATTTGAAAAGAAAGATGTTAAAGCCACTGGAGAGGGACTAACGATCCACCTACCCCTTATCTAGAAAAGTACATGTTTAATGAAACGCGGATGTCATATCTCAACAGCAATAAACCTCTGCAACAGAACCCCTCCTTGTTTTACTCTCTGTAATTAGAGCTGTACCTTCAGGTATGGAGTTTGGAAATGTGAAGATGAACTGAAGATCAATGCTGCCAATTTTCATTCCAGAAACGACAACCTCAGACAA
Source organism: Coranthus polyacanthus (assembly GCA_037367275.1). Taxonomy (NCBI): domain Eukaryota; kingdom Metazoa; phylum Chordata; class Actinopteri; order Kurtiformes; family Apogonidae; genus Coranthus; species Coranthus polyacanthus. The sequence continues at coordinate 6,650 of JAPQRN010000528.1, read as the reverse complement.
CAGGTAGAGCAGGAACATCTCTGTGTAACACCAGACTGCGTTGTTTCTTTTCTTTTATGACTTCAACTATTATCTCAAATCTCAAATTCTTCTTCCGTCTCAACTATCTGATTATTAGTCTAAATATTGATCTGACTGTTGTTGTGAGATCACATTTTTTTCTGCCTGCACGCTTTACGATCCTTCACTCTGTCGACCTTCAGCGTTGAAACGTGGTTGAAATAAAGTCAGATGTATTCCAACTATGATGAAAAAGGTTATTTTGTCAGAAACGTTAATGGTTTTGTTTTAGCGTGAACTAATGCACTACCGTCATGGTCCCATGTTTTGGCAGCGACACAAACGGACTCTTTGCATAAATTTGATGCGTTTGTCCATGTAAGTCTTTTGAAACTGGTGAAACGCTTGTAGTTGTTCTTTAAACATCAACAGAACCAAAACGTTTGGCCCGGTCTGTTCGTTTGAAGTCGTCTTCTGTGTCTGATTCCTACCGATAACGTGACAAATGCGATCTGTCTGAATTTTATCAAAGTAAAAACTAAAATCCTCTTATTTTGAAAACGATGCCAGTCTTTGTGTTGCGTTCTTTGTAACCTTCACTCTCTCCTTTGACTGATTTAAGTCATCGTCAGTAATGTGTTAATGGGTGTGGGGGTTTTTTTCTTTGTTTAAAGATCATGAGCTCCCAAACATAGAATACTTTGTTCTTTTGGGCGTGAATGGACTCCAGTTGATACCACCACGTGTCCTGCACAATCATTAACATCCTGGTGAAGTTAAAGACGGGGACTGGACTAGTTCTGCACCTGATAAGACGATGGGACGGACACTGCACGGCGTCTGTTTAAGTAACAGATGGGGTCGGCTTCTGCATTTAAATTGCTGCAGGATCTTTTGCCTTTAGATTACTTAAAGGATAATTGAGGTGATTTTTCTGTCCTTCCGTTGTTGTCAGTGAATTCATCCACTGACGGGATGTGTATCTGTAACCTGACGTCTCTTATTTGTCTCTTCTGTTGGATCCTTGTTGTCTGAAAGTAAAACAAAACAAAATGAACCAGTTGAAATCATGAGTTTTAGTTTATTTTTTACTGTCTCTTTTCCTTTACTTCCTACATGTTAACACTGCTACGTGTGCTTTCTACTCCTTACATTTAATGCATTTGAGGGGAATTATCGGTTTTATTTTTATATTTTTGTATCATTGCACGCCTTCCCAACATCAAAACGCATTATTTCAACCTAAATGCTCGGAACAATAACGCATAGAAAAGACGATCCTGCGTACATGGGTCACGAAAACATCGAAAAAAGACGAAAATGACAAAGAACAACTGAAATGATGTTAATTAAAGGCGTGACAAGATGAAGAAGGCGTAAAAAAAAAAAAAGATCTAACAAAATGAAAACGACGAAAAAAAGATGAAAATTATGTTAAAGGTGCAACAAGACAGAAACGATGTAAAATATACAAAAAGATGGAAATTATGTGAAAAACAACAAGGAAGTAAAAGACGCAACGACACGAAACAAGTCGACTGAAGAGTTTTCTGCTTTGAGGACATTTCAGAGCCTGCAGTAAACAGTAAACTTTTACAACTCGAATTACAAATTCTGTTTTATTCACAGTATGTGCTCGTCTACTGGAGTAAAGAGAGCGAGTACTTTTCACCTTTGTCCTAACGTCCCACGTCGTAACTCGTGAGACTTTTTCTTTTCGTTCATCCACCAGTCTACGGACGCCTCCTCTTCCTCCTCTTCCTCCTCTTTGAAGACTGAGCGTTGGAGACATGAGAAGGTACAGTATCTCTTCTTAGCTTCTCTCATCACTCCTTCCTACCTTCTTGTGTACTGAGGTGCTTACGCTGTTTGTTTTGTCAGCTGTTGTGCTCACAGCTTTGAACCGCCTGCGTAAAATACCAAAAATTCACAAGACACCATTGTTTTCACGGCCCTGAACTGAAGCGTATTTTGAGGCTCAGATGATTCCTCTGTCTGAACTTGTACCAGGACTTTCTCACACGTCTCAGTAACTGTTATCTCCTCAAATGCTGTCTCTTCCCCTCAGACGCACATCTCCTGGTTATGTTAAAAAAAGTGGGTACAATGATCAGTGTCTTTAAGTCATTATTGATCAGGGTAAATGGATACAAGCATCAAATCAGAAAAGAAGACTCATTTAAGTTTGAACTGACATTAGCGTCTGTAACTCTGTATCGTAGAGTCACAGTAATCCTGATCCGTGTGGTTCTATCGGGTCTAGATCTATCAGAGGTCATGGACTTCAGCTTGTGTCCTTGCACCGTAGAGGCTGAAATATCCAAATCCCTTCATATCTTTCTCTGATGAACATTGTTTTAAACATTTCAAACATTTTCTCACACATTTATTGTCAAACTGTTGATCCTGGTCCGTCTTCGCTCCTGAAGGACGAGACCTTTTCCTGCTGCTGGCTCTTGGACCAAACCGTGATGACAGTCACCTGTTTCTAATCACATTATTTCATTATTTTAACTCATTATTTGTCCTGAATTGCTCCTGTTCTGACTTTTTCTTGAACGTGTTTCTGCCTGAATGTGATGAATATTTACAAATGAAATGAAGTCGACAAAACATGAAATATGTTGTTCATACTGTGTGCAATGAAATACAGAATAGACATTAAAAGGGGGGCTTTTTAAAAGGGGTTTCTTCAGAATGCGTGTAAAGCTTGAGGGATACTCAGGTCCACGGCCCACGGCTAAAGACCGGTGTTAGACCGCCGGCCATTTTCACACTGACTTTAAGTGCTGGTTGCAAAACGTTGATTTACACGACCACAATGCGGAAAAGAAAACAGACGTTACGTGACGTTGTTTTCCTGACCATCAGATGTAAACTGTCCCCATGTGTCTGTAATGTTTGTTGTTTTGTTTTAATTACTTATTGTCTAGTTACTGCTGACAAAAAATATTAAGAAAAACATCAAATATATGACTGATGCTGTAAACTATCTGATTTACCAAGTTAATTAGAAAAAGAATCATTTCAAAGAAAAATGAGTTGTTGGTCTTTTAACACTTATTCATTTTATCAGACATTGTTGGTTCGTGAACTGGGCTCGAGTATCCCTCGTACACACTGGGATGAGTCAAGACTCAGTGGAAAGTGTTATTTGCAGCCATTCACATTAAACTTGTTTGTTCTTTGTTTCTGCTTTGGCGTCGCTCTAGCTGGCTCTCTCACAAGGCGGGTGGAAGAGTATTTGTCTTTTGCTGTTTTGTTTTTCTTGTTCTTAGCCTCACATCTTTATATATGAGGTGAGTAGCAAAGTTGCTGTTATTCCTCATGAAGTATAAAAATCCCATCAAGGTGATTTTTGACAAAGGTTTTCATTTGACATCAGATATGCACCAAGCATGGACTCTTTGAAAAACCTCCCTACGCCAGGTGGTAAAAAGCTGAGCGTGTCCATCGACTTGGACCACACTCTGAACTTTGGGTAAGAGCAGAACGTCACGCTGAGCTTCACTGACGCTAATATATGGAATTAAAGTCACAATGGGCCTCATGCACGAACCTCACATACATTTGATCTTAAATTATGCATGCAAACATAAGTTTGCATGCATGTTTGCATGTTTGCATGCATGTTTGTTGCATTTATCACTACTCGTGTACTTCCTGCTTTTTGTCAGGTAAGATGAAAATGTAAGACTTCTAATATGAACAAAAGGCAACAGGGTCGGTCCGTATGAAATCACCACAGGCCTCCCGACTGACCACCTCCGATTTGCTTCATACTTTCAGAAAATAATGTTATTAGTCCTGGTAAACACCATGCAAAACTTAAGCCTTACATTACAGTTTTTGAGATACTGGGGCTTTAAAAATAAGAGCGTGACTGTAAAAACGAGTGGTTCAGAAAAAGATGCAAAGTTCAAGAAGTTATTACTTTTGAACTGTTCATGATAGATGCATGACATGTTCAGGAGTTGTTCTCAGTTACAAGATGTCTTTAACTTCTCTAAAAGAAGATCCACAATTGGATATTTGCCAAATTATAGCTTGCTGAAAACTGATGAATTTTGTCCTGGTGTATCTCCACATTGAAGCACACGAGATCTTTCACATTTTGGTGTTTATTTCTCCTGTTAAATATTTAATAAATATATGTATTTATAGAAATCAGATATCCTGATGTATGAGGCATTTCAAATGAAAAACATCATTTCACACTTACATTTCAGATGCTTATCGCTCATGTATGACGAGGTCCATGTGATGTGTTTGTTATTCTTCTATGGTTTTGTATTCAGTGCTGTGGTGTCTCTGTGACTTCATGCTTTAAAATGCAGTTGCATAAATCAAATGATAGTAATAAAATAAGACTGTAAACCACAGTTACGGTAATGTGATAAATCTGTAAAACATGAAAACAGCAAAGCTATTGTATGTAAGTTACAATAAAATACAATAAAAAGGATAACGGTTGGATTAAACCAGGTCACCCTCGTCAATATACCTAAAAAGTGTCATAAAGGTTCATCACATGGATGGACAGAGGACAAACTGAACCGTTGCCTAAAAGTAGTGACACTACTTTGTATAGAAATGTATTTCTTCCAGGTAGGAGAACTGCAGACATATCATGTCAAATGCTAAATGTAATTTGCTTTCACTTCTTCTTTTGATGCTGGTGTCATTCATGCGTCATGATTATTTTTACGGTCTTGGTTTGGAGACCTTTTTCACTCTCGGCCCCTGATGCTGAATTGTTTTCTGTCAAGTGTTGGCAACAAACACACATGAACCGTGGTCGTTTTCATAACAGTGCATTCCGTTAAGACGACCTCTAAGTTGTTACGTGAAGGCACGACACACAGCGACATAACTATTATATTGTACTGGAGAGTGAGGAGAAGTTTCCCCACAGGAACATTGTTTTGTTTATAATACATACAGCGCAGTAACAGTTTGGTTTCATCTCCCATTTCAGGGCCAGACCTAAAGTCCAGACAAAGACAACCTGGAACGCTCCCATCATCTGGGAAGGAATGTTTGACCCACAAATTTATGACCATGAGCACATCCAAAACCAGTCATCTGTGGCCCTTACTGTGTTTGCTGTGGGCAGGTTTGTTCACCTACAAACAATCATAACTACTGTAAAACTTTCACTCCAGCTGTCAAGGACAAGGCTACATTTGGGAGCGTAAGCAGGATGTAGATGAGCACAGTGTACTTTGTTTTAACAGATATGGAAAAAGCTGAATGAAACAAAAAGACACACGTGTCGATTTGGGAAAGCAGGGTTTGACGACTTTGAAGACCATTACAAAGCTTCAGTGTATTTAAAAGGCAGCTGCTACACACGCTCAATAAACACTGCAATACGCAATCATTTATTACAAAACCCTCAGTAATGTATTACACACTGGGTTCAGGCTATTACTTGCAAAATATGGAGAAATGCAATGAATGCAGGTGAATTTATTCCATTATTAGACACATACTGTCAAGGCGTGATGAATAATAACGGACCCCAAGCAGATTCAGAGACAGGTAGCCGAGTTTAGCAGGAATATAGGATTCATTGTTCTTCACAGTGGATTAATGTGGCAGCAGGAAGAGCCAGGAGGACAGTAATGGAGACCAGGAGGGAGAGCTTTTCGACAGGTGCGGAGGGATCCAGGAGGAGCTGTGGCGTTACGGGCAGGATGCAGACACGAATGATAGACGACTGTCCGGCGAAGGTGGCAGAGATGACTGAGGTTTTAAAACGGTGGGAGATGAGCTGACGAGGCGCCCGCCACGCCCTCCTGGAACAGGCCGAGATCTGGAAGACAAACGCATAAACAATAACAGACACAGGGAAGACAGACAGCGACAAAACGGCAGGAACCTGACACATATTCACAAGGAAATATCACATTTCTGTGATAATAGTTGTGAAATAGTGGAGAGACATAGACAGAAAGGACCGCAATATCAATCAATGCGACGGGTAGGTTACAGAACTGTTTAGTGTATATGGATCAAAAAGCCTGGGACAGAATCATTCATATACAAAATAATTCACTTATTAGTGATCAGTCACTTGCAGTGTTGAGTTTAGGTGTGTTCATACCTGAGGCTGGTGCTGTTACGCTTAATTAAAACACGCGGACAAAGCCGCTCTGATGAAGTAAATCGATTCAAGGTAAAGTCATGTCTCTGTGGGGGGAAAAGGCAGAAGAGACAGGACAGTTTTAGACTTTCCAAATGTTGTTTTTGAGTGATTTAAAAAGAAAGAGACCGCTGTGTTTGACAAACCCTATCGGTGAGTCTGCTAAGCCGGGTGATCAGGCCTTGAAGACGAGTGGGTCCCACTTCTAAATCTTACAACTCTTTCTTTCACCCCCCCCCTTATATGAACAAAAACTGTTATATGATGAAAGCTCTCTGTAGTTTCTCAAACTGACTGATTCGCGTGACGGTGAACGACTCTAACCAGAGCCGTTTTGACCGTTTGTGACAGTGCTTTCTACGTAGTTTCTGCAGTTCACGCCGTAGCAACACAGTGACATGACGTCATCTGCAAACAACCTGTTGCTTCTGTCTTTTCCTCTGCTAAAGGTACCTGGATGCCTACCTCAACAACTTCCTCATATCTGCAGAGAAACATTTTA
>JAPQRN010000526.1:0-16851 GCA_037367275.1 Coranthus polyacanthus | reverse complement strand
TATGATAGCAATTAATCTTCAAAAATAGCACCATCAAAATAAAAATAATCAGCCTAATATACAGAATAAATTTATAGATTATGCATTCATAAGAACATGGAAAGAGAAGGTGAACAGAGACAGTGAATGTGTCACTTTTCGTGTCAACACCACTCGAAGCAGGTCAATAATTATGTTTCCTCCACAGTAACAGAGGAGACTCTTAAACACTGCGGCCACAGTGTCTAAACAGACAAAAATGAACACTGCAGTTTTAAAATTACTACACAATTAGGTGACTGTCATTATGTTTTGTGTCTTTGCCTCAGACAGACGCCTTCTCATGGTTGTTAATTTTGTTCTGAACACTGAACCTGCACTCTGTTGCCAAACAGAGCCAGTGACTGGTACAGAGGACCGACGAGTTTGCTAACAGTTATGGGACGTTAGCACTGCTAGATGTTTAATGGGGATTTTATTATACAATGCATTGTTACACACAATTTAAAGTTTGCTTCACATTAGCAAAGTGCAATATATAACGTGTGAAGAAATTTACATGTCACTTTTTATTTTTAATGTGTGAACAGATTGCAAAAAAAAACAAGAATAAGTACCTTCCCTGACTATTTTAGTTGTCTACATCCAAGATAACAACCTGTGTGTTGATTTCTTTGTAGAGGACTCAGGTTGGACTTTCCACAAAAATCGTTATGCTCACTCCCAAGTGCTTTGTGCTCCTCACTACAAACTGCAAACATCATGTAACATTCTTATTTTAGCCCTAACCACGGTCTTTTCCTAACCCTAACACTGTTGTTTTTGTCCCTAAACCTAACAAGACCTTAACAGTTGTATTGTCACAGCCTAAATGCAAGTTATTTTGTGCATTTTAATGTGTGGTACCTGCTGCCCACACCCACCCCACCATTTTGCACAGATTCTCCTGCTGTCTGTAGGAGCACTAGTCCATCATCTTAGAGCAGTAGATCTGCAAACACACATGTACTGTATGTTGGTTTTGGAGTCACTGGCACTTGAGAGTGAGGTGAGGGCTATTCATTTGGTTGCAGTCCGCAAACTCACCACTAGATGCCACTAAATTGCACACACTGAACCACCCTGGGCCTCATTTGTATATCCAAAGGGCACATGGCAACATTAGAATATACGTTTATCAGCATTTCAATATACACTTTACTTTTTTTCTATCTACTTTTTTTTGGTCTCTCTTAACTTCTAAAGCAAGTATTTTATAGATATTAAATTCCTCCTCTGTTCTCTTCATGTGTCTGCCATTTGGAAAGTTTATTAGAGCTTTTCTGTCAAATAAACAGTAGCTGCCTGCTGCACATGGAAAAGAGGTTTATGACTCATTACAGGCTGGGTAACCCAAACAATAAGCTAAAATAAGCCAAAAAGCTTGTTGGAACTAAGGGAAACTGCAGCACTGTGTGACAATAGTCTGTTGATTTGTCTCTTAACAGTACTTAACAGAGTCAATAGACCCCTTTTAACATGAAAATATTGACTGGCACAGCTTTAAATAAAATTTGAAATTCTAGTTTTAACTATGGCAGACCTTTTTAAATAAAATATTAATAATAAACACTAGTGGTATCTTGGTGTATCTACCAACTGACTCCATGAAACAACTGACTCGGAGCCTTTACATAACATCAGTTCTCTGAGTGGGATAAGTAAAGAGGACACATTCTCTGTATTGAAGGTAATTTTCCCTTCAGCCTCCCATTTCTACCATAAAACCTCTCACCTCTTTCAGCTCTATTTGTGCTAGAAGAGCAAAATTCTTCTCCTGTTTCATACCTGAAAGCACTTTTACTGCCACATTTGACCATCTTTGTACTGTACTGTATTTACAATAATCATACCAATGTTTCATTGTCAGAAAGACAATGATTAATTTCTGTTAAAAACATTTACTGTATATAAAAAGTGGACAGAGCCACTATGACATCTCCTGCTGGACTTCTGTTTTAAAGCCAGGAGTTTGTGTTTTGGCTGTTTGGAGCCATTCATTAGTGACCATATTTGGACAAAAGGGTGGAGCTGGGGAAGCATGAGGGGTCATGGATAAGCTAATGTTAAATGCTAGCTTACTGACATGGTAAGATGGTAAAATTCTTGTCAGTGAAACTTATTAACCACAACTTCAGTCAAGTTGTCTATTAGGAAAAAAAAAATGTTATTCAGAATCTCTTAAAGTCCAACTCAACAGGTGAGCGAACTGTTAAACACACCTGTCAATCAAAGCCCGACACAGCAGACATCAAAGCCTTCTATTCGCCCTAAAATCTTATTAATGGAGGAATAATTTAAAGCTGGACGACCAGATCACTTAGAGGGTCCAAATAAAATGAGTGAGATCAGAATGACTCCTGGTAACAAACCATTGACTTAGTTTTTTCAGAGAGAATTTCAATGTAAGGCTATGGGAGCCAGGGCTTTTTGGAGTAGCACCTAGTGGCCGACACTGGTTTTACATTTTAAGACTACATTCTGTCGTTGCCCATATGTGAGAGACATAGAATCGATGAGCATTTGGAATCAGTTTTCAAAAACCTGAAAGCTTACATTGTACTAATGTATGGGAGAACAAACCCACAGAGATGTTTCACTGGGAGGAAGTTATTCTTCAGTGTCCATGGATGGTTCAAGTAATGCATACACTACTGCAATACTCAATCAAAGTGATTGAATAGAGAAACACTTATCTCTGTGAATAACCGAGCAGCCTTCTTTGTTGATACAAGGCTGTTTCATGTGGATATGCCTTAGGGGACTGTGATTAGACTATCACAGCAGCAGCTGCACCAGCCGCATTTCTTTACTCATCTGTCTACTCTTATAATAACCTGAGCTTTGTGTATACGTATAAGACAAAAAGAGAAAGAGAAAAACAGAGAAATGGTATTCTTGCAACAATTACTTGCACACTGCCAACACTCCCAACCTAGTATGTAAAGTTATGCTAATGTTCAATCAGACTGTTTAATAAGAACATCTGGCAATAATTCACTCGTACACATATGTATGTATGTATATATATATGTGTGTATATATATATGTATGTATATATATATATATATATATATTTATTTATTTATCTATCCCATCTGATCTGAACCAACAGATGGCCTACTGTGGCACAAGTCACAGAAAATATGGTTATGGTTATGGGAGGAATGTGTCACAACACATGGTGCATTGCCTCTGCTGGATATCAGAGTGCAGCTGCTTACCTCTTTGCCTCCTTAAAAGTGGCTACAATGGGCATACAGATGTTAGAACTGGACCTTGGAGCAACGGAAACAGATTTCCTGTCACTTAAACAGAGGATTGACGGATCTCAGTCTGCTCAAGCACCTGAGGTATGTGCTTCAATAATATTCATGCCTGATCTGAGGTGTCTTCAGTTTACAACTAACAGAACTCACACTGTCTGCCGCTAATGACTAGGAGCCAGATACAGGCCACATTCAGAGGTCATGTAGAGTCCATGCCTGGGGGGGCAGAGCTGTTTTGGGCGCATGCAGAGGGCCAACATCATATTAAGTAAGTGGTAATAATGTTTTGGCTCCGTGATTATATTATAGCTCCACATTTACCAACGCTGGGAAAAAGGGCCAAGGTTGAAATAATTGCTGACCCCTTTTATAAAGGTCGACACATAGAAACTACCAAGTTAAATAGTAAAGCTGTGCCGATGTTTGGTTACATCTTAGAGACATGTGGTATATCTTAACTACTGTGGCCTAAAGTCCAAACTAGCTAAAACAGAAAATGATGTTTAGATTTCCTGTGGCCAATCAGTGAAAGGCAGTGATTATTAGAGTCAAAGAATTTAATGTTGCTTATAATAATGAAGAGGTTAACAGTTAAAAAATAGCTAATGTTAGCTACTTTTTGTTGATTTGCCTGATTGTATTCATGAAGATTGTATAAAGCATTTAATGTTTTGAGAGGTGCTGTTTTTGTGGAAGCTATATCTGTTTTTTCAATGTTTTTTTTGGCATTTTGCCTTTATTAGAGATAGTGAGCGACAGACATAAAGGGTGGGATAACATGCAGCAAAGGACCTGGGCTGGGAATCGAACCCCAGTCGCTGCAGTACAGCCTGAGGCCATGTGTGATGCACGCTACCTGGTGGGCAGGTTGGTTTTGGTGCTGTTGAACTGGACTAGGTTATTCAAAAGTGTCTGTAATATTTAGTCTGTCCTCAGTCAAAGACAGAAAATTTACAACTGTAAGTTGTAGTTTTTGAAACACTACTGTCTTTGGGTAAATACATGGTAGCAAGACAGGGTTTGTGTACAAAGTTAAATAAAAAACTACAGTTATGAACCTCAACTTTGTCCTGTCAAACCGATTTCCCCAGGAACAAATAATGGACAACAAATAATAGATTCAGACTCTGAGACCAAAGATCACCCACTAGATATACCCAAATCAAATGATATCTTATGTTAAGCCTCTACCTGACGCTGTTACATGATATAGTAAGAGAGGTGTAAAACAATTTTGGAAATATCTAACTATCTTGCTGTCTTGTCATCCAACCATGTGCTTGAATGAATTTATGCTTTATTCATATGTGTTCACTGTGTGGAGTCAGACTCTAAATGATGAGGTGCTGGGGATATTCAGTGTATTGTAAAATGTCAAGGACAAGTTTGTCTTCATGTGAGAATGAACCAGCGGTGTGCACACATGAAGTTGACACATTTAAGTGGCACACAGTGACCATCCATCCCAAACACGCCTCTTTATCAAAACCAGGATCTAGCTACACTTTTTTTTTTTACCATATTTGTTCATTCTTATATTTTATGTATTCGTTGCTGTCATCCATTAAGCAGAGGACATACTGTGCAAACAAGCAATATTTTCTATATGGTGCGTGCATCTTCCTTATGGATTTTAACTCTTCTTTTCCAGGAACTACAGCATTCTGCATTCTCAGGGTTTGTAAAAATAAAGCTGTGAATTGCTCTATCCATCGCTGTCTTTCAACGACCGCTTTCTCTCTGGCTGTTGCAGAGGATAATTTAATGATACACTGTTTGCACAATAAAACAATAAGGCACATATATATTGTGTACAACATTATGTAGGACATTGTGTAGTAGAATCACGTTATGTTGACCGTGACAGATGACAGTTATTCTGTGGAGTACCTGCTCAACAAAAAGAAATGTTTATGACTCTCTGAGTGTAGGTGCGTGCGCTCAATCATGTCTGCACGCTCGCCTCTTTATGCGTGTTTGTGTGAGAGTCAATCAGAGCAGAAGTCCACATTAGAAAAGATAAATAATAGAGGTAGAGAGCACACAGAGAGGAAAAGAAAAAGACAATAATGGGGAATCTGTCTGATGTGGAGTGTGTGTAAGCAGATTGCTATATTTTATGTAAATCTTAACCTTTCTTGCAGTGCTGGCTATCAGGCTTGTTGACAGCATGGTGCGTATCTGTCCTGTTGACAAGACGAGCAGAGAGAGAGAGAGAGAGAGGGAGAGGGAGACAGACAGAAAGAGAGAGAGAGAAAAGACCTGTCACCGCTGACTAATTACACTGCAAGCAAACAGTTGAGTCCTCTGTTTACATTTGGACAGCCGAGGGAGGCCGAGATGAGCATCATTAATCAGATTTTTCTATTGCATACTACTAACACACACACACACACATATGCGTACTGATGACATTACAAATAGCCATCAGTCATATTTTTTGATTTGACATGAAGGACGGTCTTGCTAATTACCAAAGAGTTTGCAGTGATGAATCCAAATAAAGAGTGGGACCAGATGTGGTTAATCAAAACTCTGTGGGGTTCCTGGAAGCCAACACACGGCTGCAAAGCTGCAGTCAAAGTCACTGGGGACGCGGGCCATTTCTCCCAAAACCACATTCAAACCATTCCAGGGGTTGTAACTAGGGCTGGGCGATAGAATAACAATTATGATAATTATCAGGTTATATTTTTGTGCCATGGTAATTTTTTTTTTTTTTTGCAATAGCCTATAGTGGCAGTTCCCAGACTTTTTCAACCTGAGACCTAAAAGAGAAATTCGGGGTCTCCCCCAGGACCCAAACTTCCAACAATACACTATGAAATGCCGTAGCATCGACATCTTTTTACAGACTTTTTTCAGCGCTGCATGAATGCATTTTGCTGGATAATCCACATTAGGGAAAGGCTGCAAGAATGTCAGCAATGACTAACAAGATAACGTTAGCACTGAAAAGTAATGTTAATCTAACACTAATCACCAATCAAATACAATTCAAATGCTAACATACACAAACAACTATCATAGTATTGTTATGTATATTGCTGCCAATTTGTGACCCAACAAAAATGGGTCCACGTCCCATTTTGAGTCCCGATGTTAGGTTTATGAAAGGCAGGCCTATACATTTTTCTTTTCTCTTTGGGGTTTAATTTGTCAATATTATCAGCTACAAACAACAAACGAGTTGCATTTTGAATTTTTGTTGAGCAAGAAAGGAATTTTTCATGATTTTCACGAGGCATCAGTTAATCAAATTAATTCCCTATATTGCCCAACCCTACTTTAAATTTGAATGAAGTAACGATTTGATATTAATCATAACTTTCAATATATATTTATGCAGACATTTTAACATGATAACATTTTTAGGTTTATTTGCGACAGATATTGTAGAATCTGATTCTGAGACAAAATAAACACATCGCATGAGTGTTACCTGAGAAATTACCAAGCTGCTCGGAACGTAGACCAATGCTGGAGTGATTTCTTTTTTCTTGGTGGAGGTGGATTTCCGAGGGTTTAAATAAATGAAATGGTGATGATGACGATGATTGTGAGAGTTGCCATTTTTAGATCAGTTAGAAATCCTTTTGAGATGAAGTGCAGTGTTTTTAAATGGGCTGGGGTTTTCTTAATGCTCAGAAGAGTCTAATTACAGGCATATTTGTAATATTCATCTAATACTTAATAATTGAATACATTCCAAAGAGCTGCAAAAAGGGAGAAAAAAAAATTCATTCAGTTTTCTTTATTCCCCGTTCAGTCAGTGCTGAGCTCCATCTCAAGTGTGTGGAGCTGAGAATGATGTTTTACTAACTGTGTTTTTCTGAAAGGGAGATCATGTTGCATTCTTGTACAGTATCTATCTATTTCTTCTTCAGAAGGAAACACAGGTCTAGCACACATTAGGTGAATCTTTAAAAGAAAAGAAGACAGGAATAAAAAGAACAACAGAATAAAAGGTGATGAGAGGAGAGTAAAGGGGCCGAGCGGAGGAGGAGTTTTCTGCCTTACCGTTTTAGCCGTGGACCACTGGTCATGGGTGGCTCCAGGTCATCTGGCACTAACACACTGGGCCTTCAGAGAGAGACACACAAACACACACTTAGACAAGGGCCACTGGGCAGCGGAGGGAAGGAGTCAGAGGAGAGAGTAAGTGTAGTAGCAGGGCTCATGTGCTGCAGGGTGGAAGGCAGAGGTCTGGAGCAGAGCCACGCACGAGGACGGGAGAGACGAGGCCACAGATGGACAAGAGCGGCGAGATAAGATATGAGGAAACCCCAAAGATTTCTGCAGGAGGACTGAGCTGTCGCACATACTTTCAAATACTGAAGGTAAATACGATTAAAATAAGTTCAGTGCAAAGTGAGATCATGAGTTAAGCACTAAAAGAGATACAATGTTCACTCACATTTGTCTGTCTGTGAGAAGCATCACAAAACAACTGCTGCACACTATTGCAGTGTAGTAGGGCACTGGACTGTATAAAATCTACCTGGCGACGGGAGGTTAGGTGTGAGACTGGTAGGGGGTTAAATACATGAATGACAGCTGTTATTATCGATCGCTGTTAAGGTTCCATCAGATGCTACTGCTCCATGGCTCGACACAGAATGTGGCTTCACTTTTGGATAGCGGCATGAAACAGCACCTGGTCTATCTTTATATTTATTCTTTTGATTTGGAACAAGAGAAGTGAGCACTTAGAAACCTCTACATAGAATGAAGTGTACAGGCTGTTGTCGTGGATGGTGTTTTCTACCGCCACCTAAACAATTGGCTCGCAGCACAAAAACAGACTCCAACACAAACTTAAAGTGTAACTTCATCCCCAGGTGATGCCCTGTCCACACTAATATGGATATTTTTTGGGTATTTAAATAAAACGTGGGGGATAATATTGGACGCAGCAGACACAGAGGCTTTAGTCTGCCATGAAGTTGAACAGCAACGACAAGTTGGCTTGGGTTTTTGAAGTATATTCTTTATTTTATATAGATTTCACTACAACAGCAGAAAACATCGAAGCCCAAATGAACTGACACATTTGACTCTACATCAGCATCAAGATGGCAACACTCAAAATGATTTTAAAACAGGAAGTGGTGTGTTGATCTGTTTTTACCCATAAAATGATTTGCGTATATTTGCTGATTTTTATGTGTGTTATCACAAGTATTGATGTGTTTCAGCACAATTAAGTCATATAATTCTGTTTCCAACTCAGAAAACATGTTTTAGTGTTTAGTATCACTTTAACGTAACCGCAGGAGCACGTGCAGATCTTACATACTGAACCTTCAGATCGATATAGATGTCTGCCGCTACCGGAAATGAGGTTGATAAGAGTCATACTCAGTACATAACCATGAATATTTACACAAAACATTCTATTTTCCAATAGTTTTTGTTTCCCGGAATTTCTAGCCAGCAAACCAAAACATTCTGTCCAGCTTAGGGTGAACTTGCATAGTGCAGCTTTAAGTTCAATGATCTGTAAAAGCTGGTAAAAGTTTTTACTTTTACGTGTTTTCATAAAGACAAAGACGTGGTTGAGTTCACATAGAGTGCAGTGGCTTTTGTGTAAACCAACACAGCTTGAATAAACTGTGTTTGTAGACGTATCATATTATCCTGTCATGTTTTGTAATAAAATGAAGCACAGGACAGAGCCAAACAGCATTAGGTGAACGACAGCTTACATAACAGCTGTCAGTCTTAAATGTAGATTATACATGCTAACAACCGCATACGTTATGTCAGGTAATAGCTTCCCCCGTGTCGATGCGTTAAAAATTTACTAGCTTATTGCTGTAAAGTGGTTTGCTGTATTTTTGAGGGGGACAATAATGCGTGTGTGTGTGTGTGCAGACAGGTGACAGGTCTTCTATGCCAGTGAGCTGGACAGACAGGATGCATCACTGTCACCTCACGGCTGGACTGACAGCCAGCCAGTTCAGCCATGACAGGCGTAAGTAACACGTTTTAGCCTGGACGCTAACGCACTGTGACATATGCTCCCCAACACACAGGCTGCCCACTCACCGCTTACAGTTTCCGTGCTAATTATAGGCACCACGTAACATTTATCGTGAAATGCCAGTGATTTGGATGAGACTCTGTGCTGATATATGCCTCTTGCATGTTTGCCAGTGATGTGATGTACAGCCAGCTTTATGCTGCAAAATGTTTACGTGCTCGTTTTCTGAACAACAGCCTCTAATGTATTTGTAACACCACTTACTGAGATGACAAATTAAGTGTTTGGAAAAGAATGATGTTACAAGTCATTGGTTTCTATTAATCAAGTTTCAATTTAGAAAGAAAGAAAAATACATACATTATTGTTGGGAAACTCAATCAACAAGCATAATGAGAGCTAATGAGCTCTATCGTAATGCAAATACAGACTAGGAACATTTCCACCCTCGCTTTGTCTTATATCCTTATGAATATCATCTGTCTAAGATGTTTTGTCTTCTTAAGCAGCAGTAGTTTGTTTGTAACACAATGTGTCAATAAACAATGATTTACCAGTATATATGATGAGACAGGAAAAGAAAAATATACATTTATGTTTGTATGAACTAAAATACAACCAATTCTTTTGTTTGTTTTTTTGTAGAAATTAGTAGTCTGTGGTTTGACCCAGGGAAGACTGTAGAAGTAATCGTTCAAGATTTTATGTGATCCCTATGGATATCCAAATAACATGTTAATGTTTACAATTATATACTTAGTGGACCGAGGAAATTTCAATTTCAAAATTTGGGGCCTTCAGCATTACACAACGAACTACGTACCTCTGCTTCTGAA
The DNA here is from genome assembly GCA_037367275.1 of Coranthus polyacanthus. Classification (NCBI taxonomy): domain Eukaryota; kingdom Metazoa; phylum Chordata; class Actinopteri; order Kurtiformes; family Apogonidae; genus Coranthus; species Coranthus polyacanthus. The sequence goes on along the minus strand of JAPQRN010000526.1, from coordinate 6,742 downwards.
CGTACTACTTTCATATAATTTATCACGTTACATTGGTTTTCTACTATGTTCTTTCACATACAACCATCAGATTTGACCTGAGTGTACTATATATGTGCAGTCAGGATGCCCTTTTTGGAATCCAAACATCAATCAAATTGCGTCGTAAAACACAGAATGTAGAAGAAGTGGGCCGCGCTACCATGACCTCACCCACTGGTTTTTGGACTATCGTTTTGAAGCCAGGAGTTTGCGATTTACTCATCACCATGTTGGGCCGGAAGTGACCATATTTGGACAAAAGGGCGGAGCCTGCAGGAGCTGTGATGGGTGAGCTAATGCTAAACACTAGCTTACTGTCATGGTAAATCGTAAAGGTAAAAGGTTTTGTTTGTGAAACTTATTAACCACAACTACAGTCGAGCTGTCTGTCAGGAAAAAACATGTTTTATGCAATAAACATAAGCTCAGAAATTCCAACGGGGCAGGTGAGCAAAATGTTAATCACACCTGTCAATCAAAGTCCAACACAGCTGACATCACAGCCTTCTATCTTACCTAACATTTTATTGATGGACCACCAGAACACTTATCAGAGGGTCCAAATAAAGCAAATGAGACTCCTGGAAATGAAAAAAAGTTGGCTTAGTAGAGTGAAGTTCAATGTAAGTCTATGGGAGCCAGGGCTTTTTGGACACAGCATCTAGTGGCCATCAGCGGTATTACACTTTAAGATATTTCTGCATTGGCATCATTTGGTCCTAGCCCCTTGATCTAAACTGAATCAATCAAATCACATTGCAAACCATTTATTACCATTGAATTTTCTGTACATGCATTTCGTTTTTCTACATGAGTGCACAGATCGAAACCTTAAATGACACCAGTAAGGCTCGAAACACACGTTTGGATGTAGATACACACAGGAGCAGTGTAGCGCAAACCGTGGAACATTTGGCAAAAAAGAAAAAGAAAATGATTTTAGGATAGTAGTACCCAAATACAATTATAAGACATATCTTCTGAAAAAGTGTTTTAATTGAAAAATTTAACCCATTTACCCCAAACATTATAAATTTGCTTTTGGCCATGAAAAAATGATGTTACGCTAAATCCATAAAGGTATACTTTTAATACATGATGTGGCTGAGTATTAGGACCACTTTAGATTCACTGCCTCAATGTGATTAAATTGACTTTGAATTATTTACCCCAGGAAAATAAATATAGGCCTGATGTGTGTTCCCAATAGTGTGGCTTCAGGAGTGGACTGCAGACTGGATTTGACCAGGTCAACATGTACAGCACATTTCAGGGAACAAGCTGGTTGTTCAGGCTCTAAATATTTATTTCTTTAGTTCGTGCCCACAGTTCATCTCCTGCTGAGTGCCTTAAGCACATGCTATACCACAGCACAATGAAAGCTGAGTGCACTTGATTTGAGTAGTTACCATAAAATATTCTTTTTTTTTCTACACTCCATTCCAGTCTTTGGAGTTGAAAATGTCTTTGTGGGATCGGCACGTTGTAAACACAAATATGTCGAAAAAGGAACATTATAACCATAGAGAGTTCATCGGTGGAAGCTTAGGTCAAAAGTGATTTTTAAAGTAAATGGTCAACATTCGTTCTCCAGACAGCATGAATAATAATTGCTTTGCTACTTTGTTACTGTACTGTAAAGTTTGTGTATTTTTCTGATCTCTGATTTTTCTTTACTCTTGCTCCCTACATTTTAAAACAAACTTCTGTACTTTCTACTCCTTACATTTTGAGAACAGGCTCCTTACTTGGTTTTTAAAACGTTTGAGGAGAGTTATCCATTATTTTCATTTTGCATCACTGTGCACCTTCGCAACATCAAGACTGATTTCAACCTAAACGGATGGAACAATAACACATAGAAAAGACGAACCTGTGGTGAATCCATCAGTGAATAAGTAAATCACACATGACAAACAAGATGTAAAAGATGTAACAAAAAGAAAACAACCCTGAAGATTCAACAAGATGAAACAGACGGTGACATAATGTTTCAACTTCTGTAGCCACCACTGAAAAGTGATTTCCCCATGGTAGTTAAGTTAATGTTCATTACTTTTATGTTGTTTAATTTATATGAAGGTACAATAATTTAATAGTCTTCATGTTATATTAATATGAGAGGTTCAGTTCGCTTCACACACAGTCGGTAGGAATGTCCTTCAAAGGCCTACTTTTTACTTTTATACTTTTCAGAGCCTGTACTTTTTCATTTTTCCTACAAAGAAGTTGAACCAGTGAGCTACTTTGACCAGAGCCTTTTTTTTACACAAGTATCTGTACTTCTACTGGAGTAAACAATGATGTACTTTGCTTTTGCCACCTCTACATATAAACATCTACGCCTGGAGATGTTACGTGAGCACTCTGGGATGATGATAAGTTCAGCGTGTTTGTGTGAATACAAATGCATTCACACAAACACGCTTTGCTTTCACTGCTGCACTTAAGTTTAATGCACACTTTCTTTTTCTAATTAAGCTGTAATAAGTTTACAGCTGTTCTCAACTATCATTTCAATATTCATTTTTTTCGGTTGAACTGAGAATGTAGACAGTCTGTTATGTGCCAAGATAAGTCCAATTAAACAAATATATTTTTGGGACAGTTTCAGAAACCCACGTATTTCAGTTGTCTTTCTGTACAGTGTACAGATGGACTGTGTGAGGGACGTCCCCATTGGATCCATTCTGGGACAAACAGTGTTTCTATAATTAGCCTTCATTACTTTTATATTATTTACCTCAGTTTTTACTTATGTGCGGATAATACAACTGATACCTCACTTTTTTCTGTAAATGAAAGACATCATCTTTTCTCACAAATGATTACAAATAATGTGAAATTATGGTTAGACTAGCGGAGCGCTGCCTGCTGCCAGACATTTTCCAGTTGTAGAAAACAAAACTTGTGTAAACAAGAGCAGAGCAAACAAGAACAAGGCTGCTGACAGCAGCAACACACGACATGTCAGATACTCCTGTTTTCTGTCACTGATGTAGTCCTTTGTGAGAAATGCAACATGACTAGGAAAGGGCCTTCATAAAAATCTGACAAAATAAGCAGCAGGAAAACCTCCATTTGACCTTGTTATTCACCCAAGTTGGACAGGAAATGCAAACTCTTGTCGCATGGGCACACCTATAGCAATAAGCACAAAATAATGAATTCATAATGTTGGTTTGCAAGTATTTAAGTATTATACAGGTCTAGAAAAAAGAAATGAACAGATCCCAAGCAAAAATGTTGTATTTATTTGCAGAAAATGACAACTGGTGTTTTCAAATCTCAAAGAAAACAAGTTCATATTCATTTTTAAACAGCACAACAATAATTTAACCCTGATTTTCAATCACTGCTTTCATGCGTCTTGGCATGCTCTCCACCAGTCTTTCACATTATTCTGTCGAGTGCTTTATGCTGCTTCTGGAGCTAAAATGCCAGCAGCTTGGCTTTGTTTGATGGCTCATGAACATCCATCTTCCTCTTGATCGCATTCCAAAGGTTTTCAGTGGGGTTCAAGGCTGGCAATGGACCATATTCACACAGCGGCCATTTTCCTCTGATGTTACGTTCAAGGTGTGAGGCTCAAATTCTCAAAAAGAGACCATCATACTGCTGTGTTCAAGTCGTGTAAATGCAGGGAACTGACCGATTCCTGACTGATCAGCAACTGAAAAGACAATGGACAGTGAAAATCAAGAGGGACATGGGGTCATATTTCAAAGTAAAACGACATTTGATAACCATTAAGTTAGGGTGACCAAACGTCCTCTTTTCCCCGGACATGTCCTCTTTTCATGTCCTGTCTGGGGCGTCTGGGGGGAGATTAAATAAATTAGCAAAATTATCCGGGTTTGTCAGGAAAATGACCGCTGTGTGAGTGTAGTCAGTTATCTCTTTTTTTCCAGAACATATGCGCAAAAGCTACATGAGAGAGGCATATTAATGCTCATTCAATTCAGAAAGGACTGGATGTTTGGTAGTTGTAGTTTCCCTGTATACCAGTATTATTCAGAGCAAAAGAAAGAAAGAGTTTTGGCAACATATGGTTCTGTCAGCGAGTCAACAGGGATGCTCTCTACCAGGCTGACCATTTACCATTTACTCACTCCGAAATGCCTGCTCTCTAAATTTTACACCATGCTCTCTCTATATGTAGAACATTACAAATATAACCTAAGACTGATTACAAAAAGAAAATCTACAGAAGTGTATGACTTCAAATGTAAATATGACAAAGGAACCTGAGCTCAAACTTAGTTTTTTGCTTCTCTTATCCCATTTTGTTTCATTTGAGTGTTGATGTATTTCCAGAATTATACTGTACAATGTTTTCCAAAACACACAAATGCAATCTGTTCATCCTGATCTGACATATGCATCGTCAAAGCAGAGTCATTTCCAAGTCTTATCTCAGCCTGGAAAAACATGTTAAGACAGTTCTACTGTTGTGAGCTTAAAGCTGCAGTGCTTGATGGTTTTTTAGCATCATTGGGCAAAAAATCCATAATTTCCTTCCAGCATATTGTAATTCAAGTGGTCTGAGAGCACAACAGACTTTTCTGCATGTACTCCTTGCCTGTGTTTTCAGGCTGTAGAAAATCTACCCCATGACGCTCAGATTTTGTCCAATCACAGGTGTTTTCAGGCAGGTAGGTGGGTTAAATAAGTGATTGACAGCTGTAATTACTGATCACTGATCAGATTGTGTCAGACGTGACCTGGACGTGACTCTACTGCTCTACTCTGTGTCTCAACATGGAAGCTTGGAAAAGTAGCTTCACTTTTCCATAACGGCATGAAACGAGGTTAGGTTATCTGTTTTTATATTTAGTCTGTAGATTTGGACCCAGAGGAAAGAGCTGCACAAGGAAGGTGTGTATCTTCAAATTCTGGCTTGTTTTTGCTCCTGCAGCTTTAAGAACACCACAAACGCACCCAAGCATCTTTGTCCATCCGGCTGTCAATCCCAATTACCTTTAAAATCCATTTTCTCAGTTATTTCAAGTCAGATTGATTTGAAACTCGATAGGTAGGTTGTTATAATTGAGACGCTGCTGATGCAAGGATAGTAGATGCATCACTGAACATGCGTTTCTTGTTCTTTCTGTGACTCACTACTAAAAGTGCAACATGTGCTTCCCTTTCATTAAGACTCCATAGAAAGATGTCAAAAAGCGATTATATCCAGATTACAGTTTGTCCAGATTTGCGCCACCTCTGTCCTGATAATTGGTTTATAAGACAGGGTAATGCTCCACTTCACTGACTACTAGGACAATTTTGGATTGAATGTAAAGTTTATTGATCAGTACTAGCTGTACCTTTCTCTTTAGAGTAGCCCAATAACACCGTGTTGTTCCACTGTTGTAGTAATAAAACTTGTATTTAATTTGCATTGACCATACAGAGAGAAACACATGTTGTACACGTGGACTGTCTTATTATAGTTTCTCATTCACATGGCTCTGTAACCTCTGACACTATTTGGGTCATCATTCTCACAAATTAATACACCAACCTTACTAATGCTCATTATTATCTCCATTTTCCTCAGTCTTACATTCATGAAAAGTCAATGTTCTGAATACTTTATAACGCCTGAGTTGGGTCATTATGCTGAGGGTCACACCAGTAACAGCCTCCTATAGCCCATTACACTTCAGAAATGCAGCAATTACAAGCCATGTATACTATCAGAATTGGCTGGCTCTGCTACCGAGGCAGCCAGCAGATAAACAGTGGTAAAGCTGAGGTCTGTCATGTGCCGGCCAGCGAGAATCATTAATGAACAGCTGAGATGAAACATGGCAGAATGACTTGCGTGCCTCTTGGGCTTGGTGAAGTGGCACCGCAGGGACATCCTACACTGTATGAGGAGCTGTCATAGTCTGGGCACCACACCAGCTTCATACGAGATGGTAATCGCTGTTTAGATGGAGGCTTGTGCGTTAGTTATTGCTGGCATTGTGTGTGCACATGTGTTACCCATCTGTTACCAAATGTTAATCTGTTACAAAACAAATGCAACATCTGCAAGGCTGGGAGAGTTATTTGTACAATGTATTTTGCTTTTCATCCTCATTACAGCGGGGGATCTGCGCTGACCCAATGCTGGGTTAACCAGGAGAGAGCCAGGTGGTCCTCTGAATGGAATGGATACATTTGGGATGGTGAAATGATGATCAAACTTGTCATCAGAGTAGATGTTGTGATGATTGATACTCTGTGACAGCTGTCTACGTGGCTAAGTCCAAGTCTAACGGCACCATTTTGCAATCTGTCATTTAGAGAAGGGTGTCAAACATCGAAAGATTTTAGGGGATTTAGGGGATCTAATTAGAGAAATTTAGTGTATAATCAACTCAAAATAAGAATTGATGTATTTTCATTGCCTTAGAATGAACCGTTTATATTCACAGAGTCTGCCATGTTGTGATCCTTGTTTCAGCAGGCAGCATCCAGAGTTAAGGTGCATTTTTAGCATTTTTGCATTTTTTGGCGCCCGTTCTTTCCAAAGGAAAGCTCCTCTGCTGTATACGCCAAGAAAGTTTCTGGATTCTGCTTTTCTTCCATGTGAGTCCTATTGCACATGTTTTCACCTGCTTCCCCTTGTCCACGCCTTCCCGCTCAGTTCACTGGGTGCAGACAACACACTGTGGTGATGGCACAGACTTTAAAACCTTCTTTTTTTTTGGGGGGGGGGGGGGGGGGGCGG
>JAPQRN010000525.1:0-11001 GCA_037367275.1 Coranthus polyacanthus | reverse complement strand
AAGTATATCTGTCAGTCTAACAAGCCATTTCACTGAATACAGTGATATAGTTCACTGCAGTTTAAAAAGTACGTTTCTAGTCGCATTATGACTGGTTTAGTGGAAAAACAGTGAGCGGTTTTGCAGTTATGTCCCAGAAGCAAATGGATTGGTATTGATTGATAAAACATGTCATAGCAGAAATAAAACTTGCGTAATCACTTAAACTATTGGTCTTTTTGTGAGAGCATGCATTTTGTTTGCAGTTCCTCTGCTTCGCGGTTGCACTCCCAGCCTTCTCGTGTGGTACCATTATTGCAAAAGCATATGTTGGGTTTTCCGACAGACATATGCTGTCCTCAAGTTGACGTCTTTTCCCGGAGAGTCTGGTTATTTCAGCAGGACAGTGCAAGGCCTCATTCTGCTCGAGTTCCATCAGCATGGCTTCATAGTCACAGAGTGCATGTGCCTGACTGTCCTGCCTGCGGTTTACACCTGTCTCCCGAAGGAAACGTGTGGAGCATAATGAAGATGAGAATCAGACGACAACTACGGGCTGTTGAGCTGCTGAAGTCTAGCAAGAATGGCCAAAAAAAAATCCACTTTAATTAGGGTCAAATCAGTATCCTCAGTTTCCAAACTATATAGTGTAATAAAAAGGAAAGGCTTCAGTCCCATTTTTATTTGACTCTGTTGCAGGCATCAACATCTAACTTTTTGTAAATATCTTCAAAATACAATTAAGTTGGTCAGTGAAAACACTGAAAATCTCTCCATTGTTCTTTAGTGAATCAAATAAAGGCTTGAATGACTTTGCAAATCACAGATTTTAGATTTGATTGCATTTCACAAAATGTCCAAACTTTTCTGTATACACACACACAAACACTACTGTGTTCCTTTCAAACTCACTAAGGCATCATATATTTTGATGGATACGGTAGCAGTGTAATTTGCTTTTATTTATACATCTAGTTTATTGCACACATTTTGCTCTTTTCTCCTGCATTTGATAGAATGAATACACAATACATGTATAGTGTATGCCTCTTCTCATTCACACACACACACACACAACACAACACACATCCTGTTTAATGTGACTGAATTTGCATGAAGAACGCAGACACTGCCCCATTCTCAGACATACAATTGCCAAGTCCTTCTGTTCAAACTGAATCACATCTACTTGACAGCTCTCAATGTGTTTTTACTTCAGGGTTGTATAATGTTCCCATTTGAATGAAAAAATTAGTTAAATCGTGCACCACAGTATGAATGCAGGTTAAGAGCTCTAAAAATCACATGATAGGAGTCTAAAATTGTATCAAGTGCGCGTCATGCATGCATATGTAATAGGCAATTTTATGAGGATTATGTGGATTATCAGTTGATTAGTTCATTTGGTTTGGATGATGTGGATTATGCACTTGATACAAGTCATTGTACATGCAACAGCATCAATAAGAGGCACCATTCAAAATGTTTCAAATAGATTGTAAATGTACATGGTCCAGTGTTTGTTTCTGTGAGTACATTTACATGCACACTATTATTCCACATGCACAAATCGAATTAGGCCTTTTTCCGAAAGGGGGCGTGTGGGATATGCCGATATTATTCAGGTTTCATGAGGATTCTTTGGACAGTGCATTTAGAAAATAAATGTCATTTGCATGTTTTACTGCAGGTTGCGACACGTGGCCCCTGTTTACAATCAGCTGGAGAAGAGACAAAGATCTTCTCTGGTAGAGATGGATGAATCCAAAGAAAAATCCACATTTGTGCTGTCAGTTCCTAAACCTAATGAAAACAATATCATATATTAACTAACTCCTTCTCCAAGATAATGAGTTATTCGCAGAACTGAACAATTAATTGGAAACTTTAAATTAATTTGTTTGTACTTTTACAAACAGCGGGTTGAGACAGAAAAAAAATCCATTAAATACGACAGATATTATAACTTTTTTTAATTCAGCCCCAAAGACATATTACTTTAGGGACTTAACACTGAAGCGAACATTCAGGTGAATCTGTAGCAGTAATTAAATGTAATGTGTTCACGTTAATAAATGGTTTTGAGTTCATGACATTTGAAGCAACAACACATAAAACATAAACTGCCTTACGTCTATGTTATCAGAGATTTATGGTACTTTTTGGTCAGCTCTGTCATTTTTTTTTTTTTGTTAATTCCGCTGATAGTACGGTGGAATAATGCGGTCTACAAAAGGCATCGTTAATCTCCATTACTCACAGGATCACATTCAGTCTTCAACTTCTGAGAGCCCAGAGGAAAGTTAAAATCAAATGAGAAAATATTAGTAGTAGTCTTCTGTTTTGGATGTATCCTTAAATCAAAGTGACATCACTGACCTATATCTGAAATAAAAACTTTTGAAACAGATCCTTTACCTGGGAAACATAAAACAAAGATGCTGATCATTTAGCGCGTCACAGAGATCCATGTCCCATCACTGTGGATGCCTGAGTCACACGGCAGAGTACTTCTGTTCCTTTCAGCCCTTTCATCATGGTCCAAGATGAGACTTTGATGATCCCCTGGCGTAAATAGGTTGGCAAATTGCAGCAGCAAAGTAGCTACATAAAAGAAACTTCTAACGCGAGATTGTACCGTAACAAATGGACAATAGTTAGACACAATGCATCCGATGATTTCAGTCCCTAGGATTTATTGATGGGGTTCTTCACAGAAAATCTTGCTTCCATCATAAATTTCTAAATGTGCTGAACTTGACGAGGTGACAGCCTACACAGGTTTAGTATTTATTCAATATTCAATGCACGCATTAACGGAACACAGTACGTACGGAGACATTTAAAAAAAAAGGTCCGGTGTGTAAAATTTAGGAGGATCCAATTGCAAAAATGGAAGACAATAGTCATAATTATCTTTTTGATTGGTGTATAATCACCTGAAAATAAGAACTGAGTTTTCGTTTTCATAGAATGAGTCGTTTATATCTACAGAGGGAGGATGTTGCCTCCACGGAATCTGCCACATCTGAGTGAGGACCAGAATTAATATTGACCTTAACCAAAAAGGTCCAAAACAGACAAAACAAACACTGTGAGTGAAATGAGATGAACTCAGTGCAACTTCACCCCGAGATGCCACTAAAAATGAACACTGAACCTTTAGCAGACATCTAGGGTGAATATCAGGATGGATATCAGGATGCAATATTTGGTTATTATGAGGTGGATTTAGTGACCTTTAGTGGCATAACTATGCTGCTTTTCCACTGTCGGTATCATCTCGACTCGCCTCACGTTGCATTTCCACTGCAGGTATCACACCCCCTCATCGCCGCTGGTTGTCATAGCAATGCAGCGTAAATGATTGTGACGCCGTCTTCAGCGCAACTGCACCTACGAGTGAGGCAACAATGGAGGAGGATGACATTTAAAACTTTAAGTTTCTCATTTCTGAAATAAAACATTTTAAGATTTTTTCAGGTGAGAATATAGTTTAGACTTAAAATCTGTGGTCGATTTATAAAGATAGAGCCTACTTAAAAATTTGCTCTGATTTTTTTTGGAGACACACGTAAGTATTGATGCAGCAACGATTCTGGATCACGCAATCTGTGATCTCCGAGGTTTTACGTCATGTTTAGTACGGCTTTAGTTCCCTTTGGAACTGACCGGCGAAGGTGATACTAGAAATACTATCTGATAGTATCTGGTGGTCCCTGCTCTCGCGCAGTGGAAACGCCCAAAAAGCTCTGCTCAGTCGAGGTGAGTCGAGCTCATACGGTCAGTGAAAAAGTGCTATTAGTGAGTGATTTGCATCCAAACTTACAACAGTTTCAATCCTTGTTTTTGTAACAGGTCCCAGTAGATTTGTGCCAACTCATTCTTCTGAAGAAAACAATGATGGATTCGGTTCATTCATTATTTGGGGTAGTCTATGTGCATTGTCAAGGTAAAAAGATGCAGAGCTTCTCCTGCAGCCCTTTTGACTAATTTGCTGTAAGCTCCTCACTGTCCTGATTACTTGGCGAGGCTACTCGACACGTCAGTTCACTGTCTTTTGTCCTTTGTCATAATACAGGGCATATAATACAGGATGGCTAGAGGCACAAACAAGGTACCATACTCACAATTGTGATCCCAATAAGGTTAATTGGGCAGCATCATTGTCCATCCTTAATTAATGCCAAGTAAATTCAGGTCTGCTCTTTGAATGTCCGGTGATCAATGTGTGTTAGATTCTCAAAAGATAGTTAAATGAGAATGAAATGACTCTATTATGTCTTTTGTATGATGAAATTATTGTATTAAAAACAAAAAAAGAGGTACATTTCAGTGTTTAACAGTATTGTCAGTATTAGGCCATGCAGTGTTCAGCATGGATACAATCAGCATAATTCATTGTTAAACCAGGTACAGTTGTTTGTGTGTTCAAAGAAAAAGGCCTGCCCTCCTTTGTAACACAGAGAAGATGAGTGCTTGCACTTTAGAAGATCACCTAAAAAGAAATCTCTCTGTGACAGCTCACTATTCAACATATGCAAATACTTGATGCGTCATACATTACATATGCAACGTTATTCATGTGAATACACTTTTCTTCGAAAGTTGCTGCACTTTCATGTCATTTAGCATGAGAGAGTTCGGTGCTTTGTGTTTCTGCCTTTGTTTTGAGGTGGGTGGTTTTCAGATGATAAAAGGCTGTGGTCCTTGTTGCTATTGATCACAATATGGTCTGTGTTTACTTTCATTCTGACTCAAAGAACGTTCTCGGTTATGAATTAGCTGCGTTGCCACATTGTTGAGAATAGAAAACGGAGTGAAGTAGTGGGTGAATGTTTTGGAGAGGCACACAGAGTTTCAGCTGATCCAGGAGCTCCGTCTATATATTTTCAGATCAGTTTGAAGTCTGTTTAAAGTGCCTTCTGTTAAACATAATGACACTACTGTCTTTGTGGAGCTCAGGTAATGTTATGTCTCAGATGTTTGACTCCAGTTCAGGGGTCACACAGAGCCTTTTTCTGTGTCCTAGTGATAGTTTATAGTAGATGGTGGATTCACCGCTGTAGGTGTCACGAACCAGAACTAAGGCAGGAGAACGCAAAAGCACGACTCCCACGAGAGTAGACGATAAAACAAGGGTTATTTAAAAAATAAAAAAGGCGGTCTGTACACAGGAAGCAGTCCACGGCAGGCAAGGGGTATCCAAAAAACGGGAGTCCAAAAACGGCAGAACGGTCAAAGCATATACAGGCAACAGATAAGGTGCTGGAACGTGACACGAAGTACAACGAACTGGAGACGAGACAACGGGAGACATGAGGTTAAATACAAGAGGTAAATGGGAGTGATGAGACACAGCTGGGAGAGGAGCAATCAGGGGCAGGTGTGACAGGACGGGGGATGGGCAGCACACACACCTGAAACAGAGACGAGGGAGAGTGACTTCAAAATAAAACAGGAAATACAAGACATGAAACGAGAGGAGCAAAAAAAAAAAAAAAAAAGCAGACATGACAGTAGGGCGCCGGTCAACTGGTCAAATGTGTATTTCCACAGAAATCAAACTCTTCAGACTTTCTTTGTCCCAGCCTGAATTTTACGCAGCGATGCGCAAGAAACCTGCTGTGCTGAAAGCTAAAACGTCTGCTATGAAAACATATTTTTTTAAAGTAACCTTTCCCACTGTGGTCATTTATGGGGACTTCCTCAAAATGCAGGTCTCCATTCGGTACATCATTTGATTTGAAGGTTAAGGCTGTTTTAAGCTCAGGTGTGTGTGCATTTTGCTAAAGTCGAGCTGAGGCCAGCGTATTGTGTGAAATGTCTCCTTTGAAGTTCCTCTTCTTCAAAATAATGAGACTCTTCAACTGCTGCACACTCTTAAAACCGCCCTCACGCACACAAACACACTTCTTTCAGTGGAAAAATCCATTTTTCTTTCCTTTATTCTTAGATCCATTTCTCTCAGTCTTTCATTCCCACCTGCCTCTTTGTCATCATTGCAAACCCTCGTTTCAAAGGCTCCATTTACCTCCATTATGCTGCTTCAGGGATAGAAGAGTGGATGGTCTTCACACACACTTGTGTGGGCTGAAGCTAGGTCGTCCCTCCCATGTGGCTGTCACAAACTCTCCCTCTCCTTCTCCGCCTTTCACCTGTCGTTCCACTGTTTAGTACTTTTCCACTCTCTTGGCCACGCCCACCTGGCTTCAGTTCTCAACCGCACCATCCATACAAAACCCGAGTCAGAAGCAGCATTTTGGCTCTTGATTCTGAAATCGGATTACATCACCTAATCCAGGCTTGGTTTTGATCTGGATGAAAACTGAGATACCTGTGATCCAAAAAAAAAAAAAATCATGATCATCCTGATTCAGCCAAAACAACTGGATTTAAGAAACAAAACTTATTACTAATTTATTCATTTTTTTAATATTTTGTTCTTGACTTGTTGAACTACCTATTACGTCTTTGAGCACCGTAACGTTTATTTGTTAAAATCATCCCATAATTATGATATGAGATAATGCAGCCGACTCCCAGCGTAATAGATTCTTCACGTAAGCACACATTAACACGCTGAAACAAATATCTTTGTGTGTTGGAAACTGCACAGAGCTTTACTTTCAGCGTACTTTCGGTGACAGCTGACACACGTTTCTGTCTTTTTCTACGTCCTGTATCGTCGCTCTGCATTCCACTCCACATCTATTTATCATAATCTTTTTTTTTTCTTTTTTCCTTTTCGTTCATTACAACTTACTGCAATTAGCGATTAAAGAACATCTGAGTGTAGCCTGAATGTGTTTACGGAGGGTAAAACCAGGGAATAGGTAATGGAGTTTGGTGACCTGTAATTGAAAATGGAAATATTACCACAGAGTAGAGTGACGCTTTTAAGGACTTGTTGCTATAATCATTAATGTGTCCTTTTGATGGTATTTTGAATGCGACAGTTGCTTTTAATATTTAGATAAGTAATGGTCACATCCCAGTCAATAATTCCAATAATCCACACTGCATTAACAAACTGGATAGGCTTTTAGAAATACACATCAATCTCATTAATAACTTTGGTTAGTTTTGCATGAATTAGGTGTGTTTTTTACAGAAGCAAGACCCTGAAAGTCTCGGTGAAGAAGAGCATTTGCAGTTAAATGAATGCAATTTAAAGTATTTTCTTCATTTAGGAAAAATGGTTCTTTTTTTCAATCATTGCTAGCAGGAATTATGTGCACATGTGCTGTATATGCATTATGTATATTTAACATTTCTTTGGTTAGGTTTTTGGTACCCAGTGGAAAGAAAAAACCTAGAACTCTCGAAATGTGCAGTTCTAAAGGACAAAGTGTGATAACTGAGCTACAACAAAACCCTCCATTAATTAAAGAGCTGTTGATGTATGCACTTGATGGTTTCATTGATCTTAATAATTTGAAAAAGGTTTATCCAGGTCCCAGTTACTTCAGATAAATGATTGTGTAAAAATACGTTTTATTGAGTTCCACAGTAAAACCACGTTTCCGTTATTTAATGGAAAAACTTATGCGATTTAATAAATGATATTGCAGGGCTGTACCGCAGGATCCACAGCGCGACAGCTCCATCAGAGATTATGCTCTGAGCTGATGACTTTTGTCACAGTCATATCCATTTAGGCTGTCGAACCTGATGATCTCTGCTCCTCACTCTCATCCTGGACGACGGAAACAAGCCGTCGTATGATTAGAGCAGCGGTGGAGATGACCACTGCCATGTTCAAGTACCGGTTCTAGTGTCTGCGTGGGTTAAGGATCATTCCAAAGAGGCCATTTGACAGAAATCGTCACATCGTCTGACAATATCAGTCGACAAGTACCGCAACCAACACGCGAAGGAGACGCCCACACCATCTTTCCCACTGTGAGAATGAAATAAAAGATTTCTCGGAAATTCAGGCCCAGCGAGTTCACGAGTAATGCCGGAAAAAAAAAAAAGGGCATTTAGCCATTTATTCACGAGTCATAATTATATTTGCTGTTGTTAACAAACACATGTGGTGTGAATGTAGACCCAGTCACGTGATCCCCCAGTGGGTCTTTGTTGAGGGAAAAGGCAGAAGAATTGGCATCAAGCCTGGGAAAGGACACGTTGTGAAGTTTCCACAGGCTGGTTCATAACGATTTAAAAAGAAAGAGAACGCTGCACACGAAAGATGCTGATGCGCAAATCAAACTAATTTATGTCCATGTCATGTGGTTTGAGCCGTAACTACGAGCAGCCGAGTACAAAAAAAAAATGTTCCAATTGTACTTCAGGATATTGTGTCAATATGACGCCGAAGAAAATATCTACAAAACCCACTGCTGCCAACAGTTCAAGGCAAATAAACCTCATGACTACGAATAGTCAGGTAATCAGTATTAGACTTGTGACAAATTAAAGTTTCAGTTACAATAATCATCTGCTTTGAGATGGATGAATGAGAATGTCAGTGCAGGACAAGATCAGACAGTAAGGGATATAATAGTAGAGCTGCCGTGCATAAATTCCTCGTTACAAAGATGAACGCGCATTTGAGAGGTCAGTGATGCAAAAGCTATCGCCATCAGCGTCAGATGAGTTGTCCTTCACCAGTCGCCAGATCCTAACCAACATGTTAGACAGCATGACATGAAGGAATATCTTTTAAAGAAGGTTTGTGTTCCATCCCTCCAGTAGAGACTGGAGTAGTGTTGTAGTCAAACGGAGACCAAGTCAAGACCAAAACCAAGGCAAGACGAGACTGAGTCAAGACAAAAACCAGACCAGACACACAGACAGGGCGTTATGGCAAACAAGTTTTTTAAATAATTCCGCAAGAATATGACAATGAAATGACCAAACCGGTTAATCTTCTTACCTGTGTCATCATTATCACAAGCAATGTAACTTAGAAACCGTAATTTGTCTCCACACGTCCTTGGCCCTTCAATCAGAAAATGAACAGGAATTCTAGTGATGCGTTCGAGGTCTTGACCGATCTTGAAATAAAAGAGACCTCTTTGTCTGACACCGAGGCCTTTCTTTTTTCGATCTCAACCACTACAACAGCAGTTCACATACCGGAGAATCAATACCAATGTTCACTGAAGGTGTTCTGGAGGCACGTGGTGGACCAACACTTTACGAAAGACGCCTTATGTTAGTTTTTAATTGAAATTACCACCTGTCTGCAATCCTTGTGCAGTTACAGACAGCTACAAGATAAGGCTGACTGCGTCATGCTCAAGGCGAGGCTATTGTGATAAACCTTTATAATTTCAGCCTGACAATCTATAATTAATTAATAAAGTTAGGCGTCTTCCTGTGTTGTGCGGAGCTGTGGAGGTGGACAGTTGTAATGTCCAACTATGATGAGAAAACAATGAGAAATAAGAAGTGCACCTGAAATATTCCCTGATAACTGCACAGTGGCATGGTTTGTCTTCACCCTGCGATGAAAATAACCCGCAAGGTCCTTTTATGCAAGTGTTGGTGAAAAGGCTTAAAGCTGTTCAGAAAGAGCCTCATCCTGTTTGAGAAAACGATGGAAACTCATGGTGGAAATCTAAAATCAGCTGTTGAGAGAGAAAAAAGAGAGAGACCCTCCTCCAGAACATATAAATAAGCATGAAGCAGAACTTATTTAAATATGGAGTTTTTGTTTTTTTTTAAATATGACTTAGAGATATGAGTAAATAAGTACCACAGAAATTAGCCTGTCTTTGTGGATTACATCATGACATGAAACACAACAAAAGAAGCTTTTACAGTACAACAGACACAATGATGGTAGGCACTGAAGCGGCACAAAAATAAATCAAACTTGTGGCAGTCAGCAGAAGCAAAAGTAAAAGTAATTGCAAAACTTGGATAGAGCATAATTAAAAAAAAAAAAAAAAACAAACAAAAAAAACACAGTGGTCTTTTTAGTTTTAGAATGACTGCGTGACTTGTTTGGCAGATCTGTTTGAAGAAGCACAGATTATGGGGTTCGCGACACCTTATTCGAGGCTGTGAAGATGAAAATGACTTTTAAAACAAACAAGTTATTTTTAACGTCGACTCTTCTGACACGCCGAAGGGCTGTTCGTCAGGCTTTAGTGCGTAGTGTTGAAATATCTTGCGCTTCCACACACATACGTGTTCTCTGTAGGATGTAGACGAAGTGAAAGTTTTGTCAGCGTCAAATGAAACTGGGTGAGACGGACTGCATAAAAATAAGGTTAGATTAGTTCAGTCTCGTCGAAACATTTGGCAAAGACTGTAAATTCATGCCAACTTTTGGAAATGAATGTGAGTTGCCTCTTTAAAAGACAAAACGCTCTGTGACTGTTTGCTTCAGTATGGTGCTATTGGGGGATTTTAGGCGTATTTGTTGAAGAGAACGAGTAGTTAGTGTCCGGTTGACTGTGGGATTTTTTTGTGTGGTCACGGTGCTTATTCAGCAACCCTGTCTTCCAGAAACTGTATTCGTGTGTAACTAAACTGCAGCTTGGCCTTTACAGATTACGAAGGATGTTGCAACTTGTCGTTACCTGGGATGAAAATAATTCAGCAGAGGCAGGGATATTTAGATGAGATAGGAGTTATCAAAATCACTCCGATTAGCCTCGGGGAAATCGCTCCAAGAACATACCACAGCTGAACTCCGTTTTAGCCGTTTAGCCGTTTCGAGCCAGCACATAACATTTCTGGCTCGAGGTTGTAAACAAAAGCAGCACTACTCTGAGCCCATAATAATACATTCAAATATCAATGAAATATGATCATGTTTTGCATTGCTTGGTTACCTTTCCTTCCCTGTGACTGCTTTCTGATTGTCGTTGAGTATACAGTATAGAGACTGTACATATACATATACATCCTCAAATTACAGTGTCTGTTGGTAAAGGTGGGAGCATGTGAACTGAAGCACTTTGTTTACAGGCTCCGACATGAGCATGGCACAGGGTCAGCGGTCCATCTGGACTCCACTGTCCTTCCTCCAGGTGGACACAGAACCTGCAGGGTAGGGAG
>JAPQRN010000524.1:0-10264 GCA_037367275.1 Coranthus polyacanthus | reverse complement strand
CCCTGGAGGACCTGACTCAGATGAAGCCCTGGAGGACCTGACTCAGATGAAGCCCTGGAGGACCTGACTCAGATGAACCCCTGAAGGACCTGACCCAGATGAACCCTGACTCAGATGAACCCCTGGAGGACCTGACTCAGATGAAGCCCTAGAGGACCTGAGTCAGATGAACCTGATCAGTGCACAGGTACCTGGGACTCTGGATCTCAGGAAGTACAGGAACTTTCCGTTCTTGGAGTGCATGATGGCTCTCTCGATGAACTCCACCACAGAGTGACAGCGGTCCTCGAACTTTGGATGACACCACAGACTGAACGTCCCTGGACACAGAGGAGGGTCATACATGTTCTGTGTTACTTTATGTACATGTGTATGTGGCCCTGGTGTGTCAGAACTTGACTCTCATAGACTCCTTGAATAAATCTGCAACTCTACACACGATGAGGACAACAACAAGTGTTATGTTTACCTCTTTAGCGTGTTACCTCTGTAGTGCCTCAAGCGTGTATGATGCGTGTTTAGCATGTTACCTCTGTAGTGCTCCATGCGTGTGTGATGCGTGACTCCCTGTGACCTGAAGCTCAGACTCAGGATGTATCGCGGATCTGAACTATCTCGGACCAGAAATGATCCATCTGGTTTCCCCTTCAGCTTCATCTCTGCGTCCTCCCAGTTCATTGGACCCCAGTACCAACCACACTGTGCAACACACACACATACATGTAAATATACACACAGGATAGAGAGGAGGCTGCATTTAAGGGGCTCCGTTTCTGTAAATGAACATAAAAATGCATTTAGTGAATTAGAGTGAAACTCCAGGATGTGGATTCAGGTTTGTATCATCAGTAGTTGTGAAGTTCCTTGTCGTTCAGCGGATGTGGTTTCAGGGTTTTACTGTCAGTTTATGATCAGACAGAGGATGAACACGTCTGATA
Organism: Coranthus polyacanthus; assembly: GCA_037367275.1. Taxonomy (NCBI): domain Eukaryota; kingdom Metazoa; phylum Chordata; class Actinopteri; order Kurtiformes; family Apogonidae; genus Coranthus; species Coranthus polyacanthus. Next base: position 9,326 of record JAPQRN010000524.1, on the reverse strand, counting down.
TGAAACAGGAAAAAGGAATGAACAATGAGAGTAAAAATCAAACCTATGTTCAACGCTGAGGTCGACCATTAAATATGGAGGATTTAGAAATGAAGCTAAAGGTGAAGGTGAAGCAGAGGCCACACCTTCTCCAGCTCTCGGAGGCTGGTGGCAAAGCTGCTGGCGTCCGGTCGGCTGAGGGGGCAGCGGGGGGCGAGGCGGGGAGGGGGGTGCTGACCGTCTGGACGCAGTGGGATCGGCCTCGGTAACCCCCGCAGGAAAGTATCTGATTGGACGAATCAGACAGAGGGAGGGACGGTCAGACCTGGGTTCATACAGTCAACGGAAAATCAAAAACCAAACTGAAAGACTCAAGATAAAACAGAAACTAATCAGCAGGTGTTATTAGTGTTCCAGGAGTGTTGTTGCCGTGGTTACCATTGAGACTGAGGCTGTGCTGGATGGTGCCGATGTTGGGGGGCAGGGCCAGCGGTCGGGGAGGCAGAGACTGCATAGACGCCCCCACACTGAAGGGAGGCTGCTGCTGAGGAGGACCACCGAAATCATCTGACCAATGAGAGACAAAGAGACCATCAGGAGGTGGAGGAACAGAGATGAAGAGGAAGAAGAGGATGAGGATGAGGATGAAGAGGTGAAGTACCGAGCAGACTGAGGCTCCGTCTGGGGGGAGGAGGAGGAGTCGGAGGGTGCAGAGAGTTGCCCCCCCTCCGAGAAATATCCACATCAACCAGAGACACCGTCTCACCTGGACACAGACACACAGGTGTGTTAACAGACAGGAAGAGGAACGTTAGTCTGAAGAAGAAGAAGAAGAAGCAGGAGGAGGAGACTCAGGCCAGAGACAAACTGGAAATAAACTGAATGAAGGTGTCTGAATATAAAGCAGGTTCTGATCCAGAGCTCTCAGGACTCTATTCAAGACTCTATTCAAGACTCCATTCAGGACTTCATTCAGGACTTTCTTCGGGACTCCATTCGGGACTCCATTCAGGACTTCATTCAGGACTTCATTCAGGACTTCATTCAGGACTTCATTCAGGACTTCATTCGGGACTCCATTTGGGACTCCATTCGGGACTCCATTCGGGACTCCATTCAGGACTTTCTTCAGGACTCCATTCAGGACTCCATTCGGGACTTCATTCAGGACTTCATTCAGGACTTCATTCGGGACTTCATTCGGGACTTCATTCGGGACTCCATTCGGGACTCCATTCAGGACTCCATTCGGGACTCCATTCGGGACTCCATTCAGGACTTTCTTCAGGACTCCATTCAGGACTTGAGTTCTTATTTAACAACATGAAAACAACATAACCTGTGGTTTTAGACTCGTTTTCATGGTCAGAACAAGACAAAGAAAAAGAACTAAACTCTGAAACATTTTGAAACAAGTTTTAACTGAGAACATGAATAAAAAAACACCCTGAAGACAAAATTAAAATGTATTTCACCATCACAATAATTAGTGTTTTATCAGCCAGACCTAGTTTTAGACTTTTCAGATGAACTGTACGTTTCCATGGTAACAAACATCAACACAGCTTTAAAGGAAAACTCGACTCGACGGGTGAAAGTTTAGAGCAGATTCTCCTCCTCTGTCATGAAAAAGAAGTGAACTGTCTTGACAAGCATAAAATCAATAAATAGAAATCAAATAAATAAAAATACACTAAAATGAGGCGAGTAACGTCTACAAATCATTCATCAAATGCCACCAACAACTACTTTGATGAATCGGTTTAATTTTTTAATGTACAGTATATGTCTAAATGGTCTGACGTCAGTTTGTTCAATGTGAATATTTCCTGGTTCTTCATGAACTCAACAGGACGTTTCACTGGTTGACATGTTACAAACCAACTCATCCACATGATCATCATGGTCAGGTGCAGGATTTATAAAGACATTTTAAAACACATGAAGACACCGACGTAGGTGTTAGCGTATTATGCTGCTCCGTGTGGATTAACATGAAACCAGAGCAGAAAACTGAGTCAATCACAGCAGAAACAACAGTTCAGTGCAGTTGGTCCAAAGTCAGGTAAAAATAGCAGAGCGTGTCTTACCAGTGAAAGCAGGAGTGAAGGGCACCGGAGAGAAGGCACTGTGAGGTCTGGAAACCTGCAGCCTGGAACACAAAAACACACAGATACAGGTTCACACTGAGACCAGAACCAGGTCAGACGCTCATATGAAACCAGCACCAGCACTTCTCAAACCCGTGACACGTTCAGACGTAAAGTCTGACAATAACCACAAAACACATGAAGGGAAGGGAAAACAAACAACAACAAACGGAGTCATAAACTATGATCATAAACAGGCCTTAAAAACACTTCATTCATCAAGTTAAACATGGACAGGATTTTATTTCTCAGCCATAAAATGATAATTATTGTTTATTGTCATAGATTTTTATATTGTGTTCATTATATTTATCATGATCTGTGTTTTTCTTTCATCTTCACCATTTATTTTATTCATGTTAAATAAATCACTTAAAACATGTTTCAGTGTTTTTGTCTTGTTGAATAAGAACCTGATTGAACTCATTTGATTTATTTTGATTTTATTCATGAAATCTAAATAAATTAAAAATATAAGCAGAGATTACAGGTACGTTTTTGTCCTGTTGTTTCTTTTTGCATCTTTTATGAAAAATTAAAACCACTGATTTCTTTAACTTTCACTCAGGAACAGAGATCAGCCTCTAAACTGTAAAGAAATAACAATTTGACATTTATCATCCTTATTATGGGAATTGGCTGATGTGAAAATGTTTGTGGCCACGTCACTGAGCTCTAACAGGTGTCATTAAAAATAGGACCTGGTCTCCAGTGTAATACCGCTGATGGCCACTAGATGCTGCTCCATAAAGCCCTGGCTCCATAGACTTCCATTGAACTTGTCTCTATAAATACTAAGGAGTCATTGTGGTCTCATTGGTTTTATGTGGACCCTCTAATAAGTGTTGTGGTCCACGGTTCATCAGGTCTCAGGTCTAATAGAGGCTTTGATTGACAGGTGTGATTGACAGCTCACTGCTGCTGAGTCACACTTTCAGAGCTAACGTTTATAGAGAGGTGAAGTCCCGCCCCTTCCGGTTGTGCCTCATGGGACCTAACTTTGGAAAATTACAGTCAATGGCGAGAGACAAGTCATTTTTTGATTCTGTTTGAATCACGCCTTCATTTACACATATGATGTTTGTCAGTTTAAAAGATCATTTTACAAGTCAAGAAAGTCAAAAAATATTTTCAGTCTTAAGTATCAGACTGAAAATACATAAATGTAAAGACTACGTCCCTCAAAGTGGCGGATGTGACGTCATGTTAACTTTCTCCTCCACAAGCTCCTGAAGACGACTCTGCAGCTTCAACAGGACCAACACTATAGTGATGTTCACCTTTTTTAATACATTTTCACCTCTCTCTGGAAGAACAAGGTGAAATATGTCGAGGCAACGGCCACTTTGGTGTCAGTGACGTGTATCACTTGAGACCAGAGATGCGTCCACTGAGCAGTTTCACACTAAACTAGATGTTACTTTACTATCTGTACGACAAAGGGCGACTTTCTTGACTCGTGAAATTATCTTTTAAATTGACAAACATCATATGTGAAAATTGTGGCACGATTCAAAAACGTATTTGTCTCTCCCCATTGACCACCGTTCATATTTTTTCTGACAAACAGCTCCACTTACACTCACCGGCCACTTCATGAGGTACATCTATTCAACTGCTCGATAACACAAATATCTAACAGTCCAGTGACATGTAGACATGGTCCAGATCTGCTGAGGTTCAAACTCAGCAGCAGAATGGAAAAGAAAGGAGACTGAAGTGACTCCGAACATGTCATGGTAGTTGGTCTGAGTACAAACTGTTGAGCTACTGGGATTTTCACACACCACCATCTCTAAGGTTTACAGAGAACAGTCTGAAAAACAGAAATTATCCAGTAAGCAGCAGGTCTCTGGACTCAATTGTCCTCCACAGTCTCCAGATGCCAGTCCATCTTTAGGATGCAATGGAACGGGAGAATCGTTTCATGGATGTGCAGCTGAATGATTGTGTCAATATGGACCAAAACCTCTGAGGAATGTTTCAGCACCTTGTTGAATCTAGGCCACAAAGAATTAAGGCAGTTCTGAAGGTAAACGGTTCCTCCACTAGTTCTAAACAGTGTGTTTAAAATGTGAAAGGAGGTTGGACTGATTCGGATAGTGGTTGTGGTGTGAGTTTTATAAAAGGAGTGTGAACCAGTGGACACCACAGTGAGTAGAAACCAGGACCAAACCTGCTACAGAACCACGGATCAGATAACGTCACAGACTCAAAGTTCAGTTCACAGAACCTCCTTAATCCTGATCAAGTTAGGATTTCAGTCCACATGTCCTTCAGTCAGACCTCATTCATTTTCCGACGGGTCAAACTGAGGCCGTTATGTCGTCTGTTCTGAACCAACAGACTCACATGAGGCAGTGATTACCTTAAAAATCTGCATCGATGGGTAAGTTTGTTTATCAGTTTGAATCTGAAATAACATCTTAAAACACGTCAGTGACGCAACAACAAAGGCTGCAGAATGGATCTTCTAGTCATTGAACTCTGGGAGATGTAAGAGCACTTCAGGGCTTCATTTCCCCGTGGGAAAGGACTGTATGACGGCAAGAAAAAGAGGAGGAAATATTATGAATACAGGGCTCACTTAAAGGGATATTTATTTTTAGGTGTTACAACCAGTTCAAAAACCCTAACCCTTCCAGAGCCTCTGCACAGGTGTCTGTGATTCTCTGATGTACGGATGTCCCTGAACTACTCCTGTCACGTCCACACCTGAACTCATCACTAACGTCTCAGAAGAAGCAGGTCCAGGATCATGCAGTGGGTGGAGTCAGGAGTTTAGGATTACTTTAATGTTCATATTGTTCTGATAGTGAATCTGGTATAAAATACTCCATCTAAACACACAAAGTATTTCAAATGTGTGCATTGTTTGTTACGTCAGCCAAAATGTGTTTAGTACGTAACATGCTTCCAGTAACATTTATCTTGTGTGTCTGGTTCTTCTGTTGAAGATCATTTTAGAACATATGTCTGGATGGTAACGTTCACGTAAACACCTCGATCATCACCACAAATGTCAAATCCTCAGTTTAAAGACTGAAAGTTGAAGAAACCAGACGTTATTTGTGTAAGAAAATTATATGTTACAATAATCATTACGTTATTATCACATTAAACAAAGATAACATTGTGATAATAATTAGCGTTTTATTGCCCAAAGCAACTACAGCACGATGTCAGCATCATCACAACATTCACTCATTCAAGTTCTTCATTTATAGATTCATAAACTTTAAAGACCTGGGTTCAATATTTGTTCAAAGTTTGATAAACAGAGTTTTTTACAGATAAACCCACAACTGAACTGGACCCTGTCCAGGTCTGTGACAGGACATGCCTGAGGCCACGCCCCAACAGACTGTCACCACGGAGACCAGCACTCTACCATTACACTCTGACTGAAACAATGCGGTCGCCCTGGCAACACCTTGTGTGCAATGAGGATGTTTATCACCGTGACAACAACGGCCCCTGAACCCGGAACTACAGGACACTGGGTGAGTTCATCTGAGACCACAACAGACCATCTGAACCGAGGACCAGTAAGAGTCACTGACAACAATCAGCTGATCGATGGAAATCATCTGCAGCTGCTGTTCCTCATATTCTGTCCATGACCTGCTTCAGGGACTGAGACACATTTATATTCATCATGACACACATTTGTATTTTCTTCACATTGTAAACTAAAAACACAGACAAAATGTTTCAATGATTTATTCTTTTACTTTTTTTGTTTTGACTAAAAAGAAAAGTTTAAAACCATAAATAACTAACTAAGTCTTTTACGTCATTTTCATCTTGTTGGATAAAACTCAGATTCCTTCCTCAGGTTCTAAATGAAAATTAACGAAGATCTGAAGTTTCTCATCAACTCAATGGAAGTTTTCACATTAACCATTTCAGAGTAAATCCAAGATATGAACTGGTTCAAGTTCTGGGTCCATCTTACCTGGTGCCGTCCTGCTCCGTGTTGCTGCAGGTGGACCCCCACACATCCAACAGACTCCCACCAGATGAGGTGGATGAGGCCAGACTGGGCCTCTTGTCCAGCAGCCCCCCCGAACCTCCGCTGGAGCTCTTGGTCCTGAACAGCTTACTGAGCCGGACTTTCAGGGACCCACCTTTCCTGGACTTCCCCCGCAGCGTCTTCTCCCCATCCCTCCCCCGACCCACCTCCCCCTCTAGGACCACCAGTGGCGAGGCAGACCGTCCCGCTCCCCCACCCAAGGCCACCACACCCAGTTTGGGTGTGGTGGCTCGGCTCTGAGGCTGGGACCTGGACTGGTGCTGCGGTCGGGAACCGGGGTCAGGGGCCGTGGCCTGGGGGGTCTGAGCATGGACCAGGGGGCCGACGGGGGGCTGAGGATCAACGCAGGAACCCAGGACCGCCAGTGAGGAGCGGCAGGTCTGGTCCGTGCAGACCCCGGCCTCCTCCGCCAGTCTGTGGACCTGCCGCATCAGACCGCTTAGAGTCCCACTCGAGAACATGGGCCCCGCCCCCTCTGACGCCCCCTCCCCAGTCTCTTCATCCCCCCTGTCCCGGTCTCCCCCCACCTCCTCGGACCCCAGGCCCTCCAGGACCAGCAGGGCATCACTGGTCTCACTCGGGTCCTCGCCTCCGGTCCCTGAAGTCAGAACGCTGTGACAGGAGCAGCGGGGGAGGGACAGAACTAGGTCCTCCCCACCCTCCATCCGCCCCTCCCCCAGCTGACCCAGCCTCCGGGCCAGAGCCAGGACCGGGTCCTCGTTCTTGTGGGGCTCCAGCAGACCCAGACGCAGAGCCTGGTCCAGCAGGCCGGGGGGCCACTTGGCGAGGCGGTCTGTGAGCAGCCGGTGTCTGTGGCACAGGACAGACCTGGACTCTGGGTCCAGAACTGGGACGCCCTGGTGCTGGGAGGTCTGGGACCCATCAGACCCTTTGGACAGTCTAAGGACCGGGTGCCACTGCTGTGGCTGCAGGTTTTCCTCCACAGAAGGGATGCAGTGTGGGTTCTGGTCCTTCCCCCCTCCAGGACCAGGTCCAGCTGTTGTGCTACTGGGTCCGGTCTCTGATCCTGGGTCCGGGTGCTGCGGCTCCTCCTGGATGAAGCCCGGGGGCGGCTGCTCCAGTCCGCACTCTAGGATCCGGTCTCCAGACCGCAGCAGGTTCTGGAAGACCATCAGTTGAGCCCGCGACCCATGTCCCCCCGAGCCGTGCCCGAGGGGAACCGGGAAGTCTACGAACCGCTGGGCAGCTACAGCGAAGTCCTCCGGCGGCGGGGGGGGAAGCGGCGCCTCGGAGCCCGGCGGACCCTGCGTCAGCCCCAAGCCGCCGTCCAGCTCTCCTTTTCCGGGCAGCGGAGAGCTGTAGTGCGGGGAGGCCGAGCCGAGGCCCGCAGAGGGGCCGCCGGAGTCCAGGTCGAACCCGCTGCCGTGGTGGCCCAGCACGGCCTTCACGGATATCAGGTCGTCCCGCTCGTCCAGCCGGTCGTACTCCGCCGCGGACACGAGACGCATCAGGACGAAATCTGGAGACATTTCCTGCTGCGCGTCATTCATGGTTCAGGCTAACGTTAGCGGCTAACGCTCCGTCTTACATAACAGCGATATAAATAAACAGCTGCTAACGCGAGCTAACGGCTAGCTGCTGCATCCTCCCCGCTGAGCTCACTCACCGGGCCCGACCGGACACCGACCCGCAGCCATGTAAGACCCAGTCCAGACCGGTTCGTGACGGTGATGGCTCCGCTGTCCGCTGAGCATCAGTACCGGGCCGGACCCGGTGCAGCAGCTCCGCTCCGCTCGGTGTTAGCTGTTAGCTGCTAACTGTTAGCCTCCTACCGACTCATCCTCCGGTGACACAACACAGATGTGATGACGGGAGGCGCGCGGGGCGGCATCGATAATCGATCAGTGTGATTGATAATGGAGGGACGCTCGTGCTGTCAGTGTACGGTGAGGCCGGACCGGTAAAACCAGGTCCCGGTCCCGGAGCCTCCGTTAGCAGCAGGTCCCTGTACCGTCCCGTCTGTTTGGACTGAAAATAAATAAATAAACACATTAATAAATAAATAATATTCTGTTTTAGTCGATTGATCGATTGTTCATTTCTCATTTTATGCCTCGTTTTTCAAACAATAAATGAATTAAACAAATGTATTTTAACAAAACACAAAAATAGATAATTTTATGTAATTTATGTTTAATGTAAATATCTAATCATTTATGTTTTTTTAAGAAATAATATTATTATATATGATATGCTTTATTTCTTGTTTTCTATATCACTAAGACCAAAATAAATATTCTATATAAAAATAAACAGTAAATATTAAATAAACTGCTCTTATTTTCATTATTATTATTATTATTGTTGTTGTTGTTGTCTTTGTTAACACACTTTCTCTTTGATGTTTTTTTCTTGTTTGTTTTTATGTCTTTCAACACCAGAAATAAATAAAGACTGAAATAACAAATGTGTAAATTTGTCCATTTTGTCACATATGACGTTTATCTATTATGTATGAACAGTCTGTACATATTAAATATACATGTGTATGAGCTACATATAGGAAATGCTTTTAATTCCCAACAGGTTTCATCCAGTTTGTTTCTAATGGATGGAATAAAAACACGCGCTCGCCTGTCAGGGTCACGTGACCACACCCGGAACATCATCCACCTGGTTCTGGTCTTCATCTATTGAATATTACACATGTTCTAACAGCCGGACAGTGGTTCACGTTGCCGTGGTTACAGGTGTCAGTACAAGTGAGGTGGACCCGGTTACCATGGTTACTCACCTCTCAGGAAGTGGGTTTATTCAGGACGGTGTTGAGTGAAGCAGCTGCATGTCCTTCATAATGTGATGGAAAATCTGAATGACTTCATGTGATCGAGCACATGAAAACGTCATAAGTCGCTGCGAGCAGGGTTCGAACCTGCGCGGGGAAACCCCATTGGATTTCAAGTCCAACGCCTTAACCACTCGGCCATCGCAGCTGACGAAGAAACCCTAAACAACAACAACAACAACAATACAACTGATGAGGAAACTGTAAACAACAACATCACAGCTGATGAGGAAACTGTAAACAACAACAACGACATCACAGCTGATGAGGAGACCGTAAACAACAACAACACAGCTGATGAGGAGACTGTAAACAACAACAACAACACAGCTGATGAGGAGACTGTAAACAACAA
>JAPQRN010000520.1:0-16885 GCA_037367275.1 Coranthus polyacanthus | reverse complement strand
AGAAGAAGAAGAAGAAGAAGAAGAAGAAGGAGGAGGAGGAGGAGGAGGAGGAGGAGGAGGAGGAGGAGGAGGAGGAGGAGGAGGAGGAGGAGGAGGAGGCATTATTGTGTGAGGGGTTTCCCGGTCCTCTGAGCTCAAATGGATCAGGAACTGTTTAATAACTCAAAGGTCGTAGGTTCAAATCCCCACTGCTTCATTTTTCTATGGTTTTCTTATGACTGGTTTCATGTTTTACCTCGTCAGACTTCACGTTTTGCCTGAGCAGGCGAATCACAGTGGGTTAAGCAGCAGGTTTGAAACTCAGAGGCTGTGGGTTCGAATCCCGTTCTAGTGAGTACGGAGGTCAAAGCTCATGCAGGAGGAAAATACCTGTCAAGAAAAACATCCATATTAGTGTGGAAAGGGCAAAACAGGAAACAAACATTTGACCAAGTCTTATTATCTACAGCCTACGAGTTTAATATGCAAAAACTTTTGATTGTAGAGATAAAATACAGGCAACCGCAGCCAGTATGTTACTGTAAATCTGAAGCCAAAACAGTGGACATTAAAAAGAGTGTAGAAATCTACTTTAAACATTTTATGACACAATAAAACACTAGATGATCTTCTCTCTCACACACACAGCGCTGGTCTGACAGAACTATTTGTGATAATGCTCCTTCTGAATCACTGCATCAGTGAACCGATATGCTTCTAAAATTATGAATATTCACAGTTATGCTAACAGTCTTTCTTGTCTCCTACAGCACAAGTGTTGCTTGTGACTCATACTAATGCCTTTGTACAACTTCATCACACACACACAGACACACACATAAACACACTGTCCACACACAGCTCTCACTTCCCTGTCACTGCCCCTGAGTGCCATCTCCACAGCGCTTTTGCAGCAGGCATTAAAACGGACACCTGTCATCAGTCAGCAGGCCCCCGTGCCCACCGATGCCCCCTGTGGATACTTATAGCCCACTGCAATTATGTTGTTCCATTAGTCATCCTACGCATGCAGTGAGGGGCTGCTGGCTATACTTAGCCACTGTCATGGTCACTTTTGTTGCAAATGAGACATTTTAAAGGCTATTGCTTGTTGTTGGCGTCAGAGACAATGAATAATAAGTGCACGGTGTTTGTTTGCTTTTGTGTCTCTGCCAAGGCCGGTTGTCAGTTTTTTAGGAGCCAACGTCTGCTTCTTTTAATCTGTGACATTTGAGAAACTTGTGTCATTAAGCAAAAGTCCTGAGAAAATGGGACAGAATCAAAATCCTGTCCCATTCTCCATTCCTGTTTCCACACTGGCATCCGATCGCCCGTTTCCACCAACATGGAACCGCTGCCGTTCCAGTTCGCAAAACCTACTTTTGAACAGTTCTGAGCGTTTTGACTCAAGATGAGTTGGGTTGGAACCTGAAACCTTGGTTCGCAGCTGGTTTTCCCTTGAACCAAAGTGTGAACTGTTGCCATATTCTACAGGTACAAAAGAGAGAGACAGCAATGGTTCCTCTCAAATCCAACAACCAACAACAACAATCCAAAAATCCTGAACGGAAGCGGCTCAAGAACCAGAGCTAATGTGGTGGAGAAGGTCTACGAAATGAAGGCTCGTTATATTCTCCTCTGAAAAAACACACAGTGATCGCCATCTTGGTTTTTGTGGAGCCAGAAGTGTCCATAAACTGGGGAAAAGTGAGGGATGAAATTCACCAAGCCAACATTACTGCTACCTTACTGGAAATACTGAACACGCTGAAAACCACCAAGTAACTTCAGCTACGCGATCATACAGTTGTGCTTTGTAATGTAATGTTAACTTCACATATGTATAAATAAAATAGTTTCCAGAATTAACAGGCCAGCTGACAGACCACATAATCTAATACAAATTAATAATAGCATTAGCTGATGTCACTCAGGTTAACAGTATAACTAACAATTGCCAACAAATCCCAGTCTTTGTTTGGGACCACGTTCAGTGCTGGACGGTCCATGGTCACTAAGTCAGGTCAGAAACTCCAATGTTCTCAGTAACTATACAGTACATAAATACATAATATCTGCTGTTGGGAGTTGACATGATGAATAAAGTCTGTTGATTTAATTAAAACAGCCAGGGTGCAGGAAATATGAGTTTCTGACATGTTTGGATTTGCTGGATTCATGTGTTAAAATTCCCACCTTTCTGTAAAGCATGGTTAATATTTTGACTCACAGCAGAAAACAAACTGCTGTGATTAATAAGGTTAACTTTGTCTGGTTTTCATTTATGAAGAATACGTGTGCTTTTCAAGCTTCAGTTAAATCGGTTCAGTTCAATTCCATTTTATTTATATAGCGCCAGTCACAATACATGAGTATCTTAAGGCACAAGTTCAGATTGGGACTATACAGAGAAGAGCGAGCCCAGGGCCACATGGGGGAGGAAAAAGTTCTTTTACAGAAGAAAAAACCTCCGGCAGAACCGGGCTCCAGGTAGGCAGCGATCTGCCTCGACCGGCTGGGGTGAGTGGAAAGAGAAGAGAAAAGAAAAGCATAGAGAAAGAACAACAAACAACACAGACACTCAAAATGTACGGCGTCCCGGAGGGTCCGAACCCAAAAGAACAAGACAACAAAGTTTCAGAAAACACAACATTTCACAAAACATGTTGTTTTCTGAAATGTCCGTGTATATTATGCAATGCTGTGTTTTGAGACATGCATTTTGTTAAATGTCATGTTTAGTGAAAGGATTTGTTTTTTTTACACGTCATGTTTTCTGAAATGTGTTTTGTTAACTGTCAAAATATAGAGAAAATTTCACAAAATTAACAAATACATCTTTTTTTTTCTGAAATGGGTTTTGTGAAATGTTGTGTTTTTAGAAATCTCATTCTCTGAAAAGTTATGTTTCGTGAAATGTCATTGTGTTTTGTGAAAACTTGTGCTTTCTTAAATGTGGTTGTGTTTTGACCCTCAGGGCGTCCGTAAACTTCAACCATAGGCGTAGACTTTGGGGGGTCGCGCATTTTTCTCCAACAATAAAACCTCAAAGAACCAGAGGACTTCTATAATCTTTAACAAGGTCTCATTCTCTAACAGATTTGATTCACGTACTTTTTCAAACCCCAGTGTCGAAATGAAACCGTCCATGATTTCAGCTACGAGGATTTCTACAACCTTGTCAGTATACCTGCAGCGCGCGGTACAGCATAACAAACACCGAGATGAAAGACAAACGTGTGTGTCACAGTGACCAGATATTTGCTGTGGTCGTTGCCTACTCATCAGCAGCTCCAGATGGAAATGCCGTATGTAGGATGTAACAGTGTGCAAAGTGCGCGACACTGTTGTCTGCTCACTATCATTACATGTTTACTGGCTGGAGGTTACATTTGTGTTAGACTGTGTTTTTCTATGGATGCTGAGGCAGAGGAGGAGACGTCCTGTAGCTGGATCAGTGTCAGTGTATCTGTGTGGAGATGTTGTGGAGGAAGCTGCTGCGTCCCCCTTCATCCTCCCCCACCTGCTGTCTCACAGTGTCCACACTCGGCTAAATGACGGAGACACATTCTGAGAGTCTCAAACTAAAAGTTCTTTGTATTTCCAAAACTTTTTTTTCCTCCTGCCAAGATGATTTATGCATCAGATTTGTCACTGCATGAAAGTTAGAGCTGGTAATTTCTCTAACTTCTCCTCTGATAGTCATCCCCAGACTCTGAAATGCAAAGAAGCTGCAAGATTAAAAGCTAAGGACAGCTTTTTTTCTTGACTGGAAACTTGCTCTCGTTTGCTTTTACTACCAGTATCATTATGACTGAATCCACCTCCACATAAAACTCAACCGAGTACAAGATGATGTGCGTTCTCTGGAGGCTGGTACACTGCAAGAAGCCAGACTGGAGTGAATAAAGTTTAGTAAATAAAGAAAAGCAACGTTTACCTAAACCTTAACATTCGCCAGGTTGCCAGTGACTCATTTTAGGGTTAGGGTTTTAGCCATGTTGGAACGGATTTAGTTTGGGTTGTGTTATAACTTACTTATAGCCAGATGTTAAACAGAAACTAGAAGATGTTCCCTTTCATTGAAGTCTAATACATGCCTTTTTGGCCTTAAACTCCTTCTGTTATAACACTAACCATAGCTTACTTGTGTGAAGCTTAGCAAAGTAGCTAAGTTACGCTAACTGGCTTGGTATTGTAATTTAATACCAATGAACTTCATGAAACATGCACAAACCAGAATCCTCTGACAGTTTTGTTAGTGTAACTTATTACCTTGACTACAGTCGAGCTGTGTGTCAGGAAGAAAAAACACACTGGGCCTGAAAACTCGCCAAGCTAATGCTACCGCTAACGTACACTGTAATGTTAAACACCACCAAGTAATTTCAGCTACTTGATGAATGCTAACACATAAAGTTGTGATTGATGACAGTAATATCAACTTTGGATAATGTATCATGTATATTAACAGGTTAGCTGGCAGATGAACTGATTCAGAAGTAATGCTAATGTAGCTAAGTTCTGCAACGTGGTATTTATGGTATTGCAAATAAGACAGAATCCTGTGATAGTCTCGTCAGTGTAACTTCTCAATCACAACCGCAGTCGAGCAGGAAAAAATACAGGTGAGTTGTATCCAAATTCACCTCCGTACACTTTTCATGAAATTAACCGTTAAAAAAACGTTTCCCAGGCTGTTTATTTCTGCTGTAAAGTTGGACGTTTTAACACGGGGGTCTGTGGGGAATGACTGGCTTTTGGTGTCTCAAGTGGACGTTCACGGAACGGCAGGTTTTGGCACCTCCACGTTGGCTTCAGGTTTCAGCCCTGGAGGTTGCTGCCTGTCTGCAGCCTCTGGAAATATTTTGAAAACGTCTGATGCATACGCTGATTGCGGTTGCTCCTTGAAGATGCGTCCTCTCTGTCCTCTCGGCTGCTTTATTTGGCTCATTCGACGGGGTGTTGTGTTTCACTGCTCATGAATTCACCTTGCAGAAGCTGCTCTGTACATAAATCTCCTTGCAACACAGTTCACCAAAGAACATTAAGCAGATGACTCTACTGTGAGAGTCCGCAGATGAAGGTGGTTGAATGAATCCCGTGGCGGCGCTACTGTGCTTCTCTGCGGCCTGATGGGGCAGTGCTCTGGAGGCGGACAAAATGCGGCCTTCAAATCTGGACACCATGATGTTGTCCATCTGGGTCACTCAGCCCACACTGCTCTCCCAAAGATTTCCAAATCTTTCTTGCTTTTCTTCAGCTACATTTGGGAGGACATAACATACGATGACTTCTCCTTCACTTCCACACCTGCTTTGAATCCCATCAAACCCGGGATGTGAAAAAATGTGTGCATATCTATTTAACAGATATATGACTCTGATATCTGATGAGTGACGGCTGGTGATGTTATCTGTGCACCAAATGGCTCTTAAGCTGTAAAAATGATTTATTTGTTCCAATGCTCTCAAAAAAAAAAAATCTAATCAAAATACAACTGGCAGCAGGAAAATGAAGTTCACCACTGACACCTGTAGCACCTGCTGTGTTTTCTCAGATCTGCTAAGAAATTGTCTTTTGTAACCGTTTGAGTCACTGTCATCCCTCGCTCAGCCAGCTTGTCCATCAGTCCCTCTGTGGAGTTTTACAGCTTTGTTCAGAACGCTTTCCAAATCTCTCATCTCTTCTGTAAAAAGGTGCAAACCAGTCAGGTTTTCTCCAGCCAGGCAGCCAGTCAGTCAGCACAAAGAAGGTACTTTTTTTTCCCAATAGAGACGTTAACAGCAGGTAGTTCTTCCTGCTGATGGTTTGGCACAATCGGGGATAATGGAGTAAGTCGAGCCAGTGGGTAAAACGAGCCACCTCCTGTATCTAGGTAACAATAGGAAAAGTAATCATGTGACACAAATTAAGGAGGTGTACTTCACAATCCTCAATCCATCTTGGAGTCGAGTAGTAGTAATAAAACCAGGACCAAAACAAAAAGAAGATTTTGTCATCCCAGTGACTTCATCATGTTGTAGTCTCGTATATGAACCTATTAAGACTGGAAGCGACGTTTGCATGTTTTTACCTTTAAGACTAGATGCAACTTAGGTGTTTTTAGGTGCGTTTTTACATTTAAGACTTTCATTTGCAAGGCTTTACCTTAAAGGTCCCATATCTTAACACTTAAAGTTTGATCTATAATACGTATACGTGTATATTAAAGACTTCTGTAATGGTGTTGACATTAAAAAAAAAGTATAGATTTGAATTTTCATCACTATTATGATGCTTTTCTGTGTCTCTGTCACAAATGACTCATATTATACTGAGAGGATTATGTCACCTCCCACTTTTCATCAGAAAACGTTGTGATTGGCTAACCACAGATCGCTTAGCAACCGTTAGCAACAACAGAATCCTCAACAGGTGTCAACAATTATCAGTCATTGTGCTGTACATCATCCAAAAAGACTGAAGATAAGTCAAAATAAGTCTCCAAAAGTCAAATCCATCCACTGGTCTGGAACATCTGTCGCCTTTGGAGGCTGTGCAGAAGCAGGAATAATACACTTTTCATATAGTTTTACAAACATGGACACTGTTCTGTTGCTAGTGACTGATGGGGGCGGGGTCGTAAACTTAAAATGTACCAGTGATGTTGGAACAAGTAGAGACAATGGCTCACTTTAACCCCTGAAGTTAACAAAAACCAACAGTGTCCATATCTGATCTTAATCAGAGGAGCCCAAATTCCTTCCTATGAAAGGCCAAAATTAATCCAGATGGAGGCTGCGGGCTGCAAGAAAGCACATTGTTGAGGGTTCATTTTAGCGAGGTGGTCACTTGCCTTCTCCTTCCTGGTCCTCACTGATAGATTCTTTCCAAACAGCCGCTCTGTCTGCAAACGAGACAAACTACTGCCGAATTTATTTCTGTGAAAAAAGTCATCTTGCCAAGTTTTCCTGGTGATGTAAGCATGCATATGAGGATTACTTTAAAAAGAACATTAAAATAGCCTCTACTTCAGATAAGCAGTATTTTACAATTATCACTCCCATCTGTCGAGTAGAAATTGAAAAGCAGAAGGGAGAGAGACTGCTGCTTCTTCATAGATAAGATGAGCATAGTTTAACAGGGAAGCTGAACAGCACTGTGCGGTACATTGCAATTAAACTCAGATTATGTACTTCTAACTGTAAAAATGTATGTTTCTTAGTCATTATGGTTGGGGTTTTACTGTACTTTCAATATAAGAGGAAAGTACTCTCACTTCATTTAATACCATGGCATTGAAGGAAGCACGCAGACCAGTTTTATAGTGTAACATCCTTTAAATTTACAGAAATTGCATTTGAGTAAGCAAGCAAGACCCAAGGTGGGCTCTACCATCTGAGCAATATACACCGATCAGCCATAATATTCCAACCACTGACAGGTGAAGTGGTAATAATGTTGATTATCTCGTTACAATGGCACCTGTCAGTGGGTGGGATATATTAGGCAGCAAGTGAACACTTAGTCCTTGAAGGTGACGGTTGGACGTAGCATCATCAAGCAAAATGTGCAGCGTAAGGTCACATTGTGATGGTGACGACTCGGTCAGAGAATCATCAAAACTGCTGTTGGGTGTTCCCAGTCTGCAGTGGTAAGTACCCACCAAAAATGGTCTAAGGAAGGAGAACCGGATCCCAATCCAATCCAGCATCTGTGGTCATAATATTATGTTCCCACAGTTGCTCGATTGGATTGAGGTACAGTTATCCTGTGCTCGTACTTGGAGGATGGTTCTGAAAAGAATGTGATTATATTTGCAACATAGACTGTATACCAGAAGAAGAAGACCATCACGTCGCCTTTCATCACGTTTTGTTCATCGTTTTTTTGGAGCTAGAAGTGACTATATTTGGACACAGTGAGGGATGACGCTAACTAAAACACCACACTGTTAAACAGGTCGTTCTTCTGCGTTTTTTTTTCTTTCTTTTTCCAAAAGAAACTCCTCCTGGACTGCTGGAAAACCTTTTTTGACTTAGTATTTAGAAAGGTTCAGTGGAAGTCTATGGGAGCCAGGCATTTTTGGAGCCAGCACATAGTGGCTGTCAGAGGTACTACACTTCTGCGGTAGCTTCATTTTCTCAGTTTCCCCTTAAAGTAAAACAAACACATTTTTATTTTGCAATAAAATCTCCAAACGTAAAAAGTGTCCCACATTACCCCGCTCCCCTCTAAATCCTCACTCTGCTTTTGACGGTCCAATCCCCAATCCCCATCAGGGTTCTCCAAGACTCCGCTTTTCCTCTACAACTCCCCACAGAGTCCCACAGTCGGACTCAGCGCTCCTTGTCATCCCACTCCTCCCTTCAGACAAGTCTTGCCCTAACGGTGTCTCCTTCCTCTGCCTCCTTGTGAAGTTCTCGGTGCGTTCGGCGGCAGACTTCTCCTCGACCCCGCTGGGCTCCCGGCTGCTGCTGCTGCCGCTTTCAGGCGCAGAAACACCTTGTTAGATGTACGGTCTCATTCTGCTTATACATTTCAATGTGCCAGCTTGACGTGCAGCGCCGCAGGCCCGCTGAAGTTGTGATTTCCATAGCCAGCCTTAATTTCCAGTCCTTTTTTTTTTTTCTTCTCTCTTTTCATCATTTGATCATTTATCTCATCTATCTCCTCTGTTTCTCTCTCTCTGAGTCTCTCTTTCTCTGAGGGAATTACATAAGTCTTTCTGTGTGTGTGTAATTGTGTGTGTGTGTGTGTGGGCAGCGTTGCATTTTATGTAAGTCGGACCTGGAAATGGCTAGCGAAACACTTGGGTCTTGCGCTACCTTTTTTTTTTTTTTTGCCTCTCTCAGCTCGTCTTACATCCTTGTGTGTGGTTGCGTGTGCCTTCGGGTCAACGGACTGTGGATCTGCGTGGTGTTTGGCTAAAGATAATGCGATGGGGTGACTGTGTGGGCCCACTCGGAGTCACACACACACTCACGCTGAGCTCATCTTTTAAAGCGCACCTTGAAACCAAAAAAAAAACAAGAGAATTGAAAGATGATGCTGCTTTGACACGTGATATTCATGTGAAGCGTGTTAATTTAAAGGTATAATGCGTAACGTGTTGTATTTGCACCGTGTGAACTGATCTTAAAACTGAGCTGAGGAATATGGGAATGTGGCAAAAAAATTAGCATCATGGGATTTTTTTTTAAGCTTCTGGTGGTTTCACAGTATATTTTTTTTTCCACAGTATATCTTTTAGACTTTAAGTGTGACACGACTTAAAAATAAACATATAAGCTAACAACTTTAACTTCCTTATGTTTAGTCACGTATGTCCATGTTATATCATTTCATTTGACTTAAATAGCCAAAAAAAACCCAATAACTAACAATACGACACCAAGTGAAACCAAGTGGTTTTGGTGCGTAACCGTAACCATGTATGAACCAAATGAAATGGGCTCTTACATTGAATACAATTGCAGACTTCTCTGAATATGAACGTTGCTGGAAGCATTTGATTGAATATAAGCAGTCAAGTCAAGTAAATATAAACACAGGCCTAGTCGTTTTTAGATTTGAATGCGTAAGTGTCACGTATTCTAGTTTTAAGGAAGATGCTTAGTGAGCAGATGTTCGTACCTATTTACCACCAGCAAAATTATAACTATTAGTGGAAGGGTACATATAGTTAGTAGGGCTCCTTCTCAATGCACTGGGTTTGTGGACCTTCTAGCAGTGAGAAATTGCAGCTGTTGTTTCAGCGTGCATCATGGTGTATGAAAATAACACCCGGCAGTAAAAGCCCGTAGACTGATTCCTGTGCAGAGAATTCAGCCTCTCTCATTCAATCCTCTTGTGCTCCTCTACGGCAGCAACAGCGTACAGCGCTAGATACCGTGAGTTTACAAGTGACCGGCATCCAGCACAAAACAAACCCCAACGCAAACTTCACACGAGCACACAAACACGTGCAAATGTGACATATCTTTAAATTGCATCTTGGACAGATAACCCATCATATTTCTGTTCATTTATTTGCAATTGTGCTCAAGTCTCGTCGCTGCCAGAACAGCTTATTACATAACACCGGCTCTCTCCTTTGATTGATATCTCTTCCATTTGATTTCTAACCTCTCTAATGCTATTTACCATTTACTGCTAATGGTCCTGCCGAGTGCAGATTGGTGAACTGCTTTCCCCTGGAGGAGGGGAGAGTTATGTAACAGGTGTCAGGAGGTGAGGAAAAATGTGAAAAATTCAGATGTGTTATTGGATGAAAACAATATTCATATTGCTTCCCCTAATGCCACTGAAGGAGGTTGCCGTGTGCGATTTCACTCAGAAGTGAACTTTTTTTTTTGCTCTGATGTGAGGGAGGGAGCAGTCAGGGAAAGCCATTAATAATACTCATTATTAATGGCAGAACGTATTCAGTTTTTATTATTATTATTATTATTATTATTATTTTAAGAAATTAAGTGACAGAAAAAAAGCAGCTTTCTAGAAATAAAACACCTCTGCACCCACTGAAAACCTGTCACCCCCTTAACACAATATACGTGTGTGTGTGTGTGCGCAAGTATATATACTGTGAAAAAAAAATACTGCATGCGCGTGTGTGCGTTTGCGTGTTCGCACATGCACACGCGTAGCTAACTTGTCATAGAAAAGGGTGTTTCACTGAGTGGGAATGCCTGGTAGGATGTGTAGGCCCGGGTTGCCGTGGCAACCATCTGCTGCTACGCTCGCAAGCGTTCGCCGGCAGCCCACACAGTGTGACATCCAGCAGCAAGCCAATCTGAGAGAGAGACAGAGAGAGAAAGTAAATCTGTGATCGATCGCAACATTAAAGGGCCAAAAATAAGCAAAACGCCGCAAGTTCAAACCGAAGCGTTGTTGCTTCAATGACATAACACGATGGGTCTTCTTAAATGTAAAGAAAACCAACTGTGACAGGTACGCTTTGAAGAACGGGCGGGGGTTCGGCTTTCAGAAACTCACTCCTCGTTCTTCAGCGTTTTATTCTCATTGCATGATCTTCACCCCGTTCACGTTCAAATTCTCATTTTGTCTTTTGTGGCAGACAGTTGTTCGCACGCCCACTAGAGGTGCTTTTCAGGTAAATGTGAACACAGGGCTTATCTTACCACCACGGAGCAGAAGTGTCTGTATATATTAACAGGTACATGCGTGTGCGTGTTCACCTTTACATTTCTACTCCTCTGTGCTTTGTGTGGAGGTCTGAGTCTGAGCTTTCACTTCAACTAAAGGGGGCACATTCTGAATGAAGCTCCAGAAGAAACTCTTGTATGGTGTAGGCCACTGCAGATTATACCATAACACATTCATTCATTGATGAATCTGACAAAGGTAAAAAAAAAAAAAAAACATATATGAGAAGTATAACTGTATCGTACATCCAAACTGATGTAAACCAAAATTAAATCCAGTATAATCAGCATGAGGTGCTGGCTCACCCACGTAAAAATAAGTAAAGCAAATGAAAAATAAATGTGTTGTTGTTGTTGTTGGGATCTACTCAGTGTAAAAAAAGGGAGGAAACCGGTTAAATTTCAGCTGCTCTGTTTTACATAATAAAACTTTAGTTACACCGTTTTCGAGCTAGGCTAACAAGCAAGCTAGTTAGCCTAGCTAGCTACTTGTGAAGGCTCGACCGAGAAGCTCTAAATTCTTCTCTGAGAAAAACTCATGAGATGAATTAATGGAGCGATACGGACAAATAATAGGAGATAAAAAAAAACAGATCCATAGTGGGGAGAAATTGGTTAACTTTCAAGCTCCGTATTCCTTCATCTGAGTTATTGTTTGCTAGCTAGCTTGAAAGTTAGCTTGTTAGTCTACTCACGATGGGTCAGCAAAGCTATGATTTCTTCACCTTTTAGAAAAACTGAATTAATGCAGCAATATGGATAAATAGTAGAAGATAAAAACAGATTAAGGAGAGAAACTTTTTTTTTCTGTATTCCTTAAAAAAACATTAGGCCTACGTTGTTGTCTAGCTAGCTTGAAAGTTAGCTAGTTGGCACATGCATGATATCGGCAGAGAAGCTGTAATTCCTCCTCCTTTAAGAAAAATGTCTTGGGAGGATTAATGGAGCAACATGGGCAAATAATATAAGATTTAAAAAATCAGGCAACAGCATAATAAGTATAAAAAGCTTCCTGGCAGCAACTGGCAGACTGTTTTAGCCAACTTTGACAGTTAGCTAGTCCAATCTCCATCTTCAGCTCCAGAACAGTTGCACTTGCTGAACTCGTAACTTGACAGAAATTCAGTAGAAACTTCAAACTCATTTGGGTTGAGTCTGTCCCTTAACTTTCTTCGAGCAGCTTGATTATTTTGTTCCATCAGTCCAAAAAAGACAGCAATTTTAAAAGTCAAACATCCTCAAGTGTACGTTTAGAGTTAATATTGGTAGTTTCCGTTAGTTAAAACAATTTAATCCAGGTTTTGAGCAAAAATTAAAAAGAACTTTACATTTAATCTCATCTTTTAAAGGTAGTTTTTACATTTAGCAGTTAAAATTATCCTTGTCGGTGTTGGTTAAGTGTTAACAGAGAGCATAAAAAACACAGAAAATTGCTTGTTAGTTGAAAAGTGAAAAATACAGCATTTGAAGTGGAACAGCTCATCTGATGGCTTTTGTGTTGACAGCTTCATGCCTGTGTTGCAGATGCAGGAGGTGGGCAGTTCCCAGCGGGGCTCCCAGAGGGCCTTCAGCGTCCTGGATCGTCTGCTACTTACTCACCCTGTGTGGCTGCAGCTGTCACTCAACCAGGACACCGCCATCTACATCCTGCTCAGAGAGCCTGTCGGGGTGAGGACCAATCAGATGTACCATTCAGGAGAGGAAGGAATACGTCTTCTGGGACTATATATTATCACCATATCCCAAGAACAGTTCTGACAATTTTAAACCTAATACACGATGAATTATTACGCATCTTCAAATTAGGCTAGGTGAATTAAACCTATGTCTTTCTGGCAATACCACGTGTTCTACTACATACTCATTGTCAGGTTCTTCAAATTCTCGTGAATACAATATCTCAAGAACGCCTTGAGGGAGTTACTTCAAATTTGGCAAAAAACATTCACTTGGACTGAAGGATAAACTGATGAGAATATAGCGGCCAAAGGTCAAGGTTAGTGTGATCTCAGAAAAAAAACTAAACGTTTTGGCCATAATTAAAGAACGATGTGATGACATTTTATATCGAAAAAAGTCAAAGGTAAACTCCACTGTGGCATCGTAACGTTGAGCAAAATCACTTTTCCTTTATTCGGTAAGTGCAGATAGCATGTTTCTCACTGGGAGTAGGTCCCAAAAATAATAAAAACTAATTGTACTTGTATTTAACCTTACTTTGCTTAGAGTATCTGATATTTCTGTGAAACACAAGACAAAACCAGATAAGACAATACAAGACAAGATAAGATAAGATATACTTTTATTGATTCCCTGAAGGATTTTCCACAATAGAATACAGGGAATAATAAACATACGATATCAACATAAACGACAGTGAGGATAAAACATAACTCATGACCCTTTGCTTTCCATTGTCCTTTCCTTTCAGACCTTTTTGGTGCGTAAATGCAGTTCGAGCCAGAGGAAGGTGCTGTGTGTGAGAGCGACAGCAGATAGAAGTGCCTCCTCTGTGAAGGAGTGCTTCATCTGTGAGGAGGACTCCAGTGAGTATAACACAAGCTGGATCAGCACACATTATCTGCAAGTGCACATAACGATCAAAATTCTCTGCTCGCTTTTGGCGGTGCAGTGGGTGAAGTGATGTGGGATAAAGAGGCTGGACCCTCCAAATTATTTCCAGTCCGTCACCGTATTCCCTTTTAAACTTGAACGAAAATCCCCATTGCCTCCTCAGCTGTCAATCAAACTCTCTGTTCTATAACCAGCATTCGCCTTGGAGAGCTCAGCGCTCAGCTTCCCTGACTTGTGTCGACTGGTGGCCTTCTACTGTATCAGCAGGTAATTTCCACATTAAAACACCTGAAAACGACTAGGCCTGTGTTATATATTTTGTTGACTTGTATATTTGCATCGTATCAGCTGTTTTGAACCATGTTCAAATTCACAGAAATCCACAATTCTGGTGTTAGTTTCTTCGCCTGTGAATGATGTCATATCATATCACAAGCAGCAACGTCCAGGGCTGAAAAATGAAGCCAATGCAGAAATCTGCAGTTCCTCAAATGTCCACTTGAGGTGGGCTCCAAAAATGAGTCAGTTCCCATAGACCCCCATGTGTCCAACGATGCAGTAGAAATAAACATGTTTACAGCCTGGCACAAAAAACAGTTTTGGTCTTCCTAATTTTTACCAGAGGTGAAGTCACCCATTTCAATCGTATTAAGGCTTAAAGTTATGCATATATCCATGTCTGCTGTGTGGGCTTTGATTGATATAAAATATATATTTTTGTCCTGACAGACAGCTCTATGGAGCCGTGATTAAGAAACACTAACAGTTTACAGGTTCTTTATTACAATACCTTGTCTGTTAACGTACCAGAATCCAGTATAAATGTTAGCATTAATTCAGTTGGATATATGGTCTGTCGGCGAGCAAGCTAGTGCTAATTGAAGTGTGTATACATTACACAAAGTTGACATCACTGTTAAATGCCAAACTCAAGGCTTCACAAACCAGTGGGCGACGTCACTGTGGCTACGTCCCATTTGTTTTGTACAGATGCTATAGGGGTACCCCGGGCGCAAAAACAAACGCCTCGTGACTAAGTGGCAGAATGTGACGACTTCGGATTGATTTAAACCTCAGATAGTTTTCATCTGCAGCGGTGGTGAAAACAACTCCCATGATCCCACACTACTGCACGACCTCACCTACTACCAAATCTTTTGTTATTGTTTAGAATGAGAGACACCTAGTGGCGTAAAGTACATACTTTGTGTTCAACGCTGCTTCTAACGGTTGTGGAAGACATGAAGAACGTTGCAGTGTGAGAAAATAGATCTGTAGAAAATGTTTTTTTCTAATATTAACAAAGAAAACCCTGACTTTCGCTCCATTCAGTGTCTCTGGGATGAAACGCGCTGCCTTTTGACCCAACATCCAAGCCTGACCTCTGTAATACTCTTGTGGCTTAGGAGCAAATCCCTGCAGTCATGTTCCAAAATCTTGTGGAAAGGCTTCCCAGAAGAGAACAGGCTTTTGGCAGCAGAGTAACGCTTGTGGTTTTGAAACAGGATGTTTAACGATCACACGTGGGCGTACACATCAGATGCCTGTATAGTTTTGGCCACGTCTGATGTCATCAGGATAACTCAGGCTCTGGCTTTCAGTTGTTCAATTATTTATCTATTTCTTTTTGAATTTCTGCAGGGATGTGTTGCCGTTCCCGCTGCAGCTACCAGAGGCCATCGCCAAAGCCACAACACACAGGCAGCTGGAGGCCATCTCATACATGGGACAAGGTACACTCTCAATCCTCATCACATCCACCTCATCTACGCTCAGAAAAATGTTCCTCCAATTGTCATTTCTAAAGGTTACATTTTATGCTATTTCTAAATGTAAAATGACCACAAAATATCAGCACACATGTAAAATACCAAAACATGGACAGAGTTGATAAAGTTCCAAAGACAGATTTTATTATTTTTACACTCTAACATAACTCTAACGTATCTGTGGACCTACGGTAATTCTTCACTGTGCCCAGACCTATTTGCAATGATTTCTCATTTTCAGCAAGGTATGAAAAGAGAAACGTTTGAGAAATTGAATGATGACTAATCACTCAGTAGCTGTCGGCATGCATCTGTTTTACATGCTAACATGCACTGATCCCTGCAGTAATTACATATAGTTAGAATTAAAGATGTCCACAATAACGTTCTTAATATTAGAATTTTTCTGGATGTCTACAAATTCGATTGCAGGATACTAGTCAAAACTAAATTTAAGATGTTTAAAAAGCCTTAACGAGGTTTGGATTTGTTTGTTGTGTATCTCCCTCTAGACTTTTGGAGCTCGCCGAGCGCTGCAGAGATCCAAAACGGACCGATAGACCAGTTCGCATCAACCAGCGGTAGCCAGAGCCAGACAGTCGTGAACCAGGACTGGTGTACCCTCCTGAACCGAAACAGACAAGGCAAACTCTGCTTCATCAATCCGCTTTTCCTGCAGCTGGAGATCAGCAAGGTTGGTGGAAAATACAGAGGAGTTTGTGCTGTCTTTAACTTATACATATTGAGGGAGCGTCTGCTGACAACAGCGTATTAAGACCAATTTAGAAGGTGGGGGTTGAAAATTCAGATTTATTCAGATATATTCTCCGAACCCCGAGAAGTCGACGCTTCTGGACACAGTTAACATAAGGCTTCTTTTTGGCTCAGTAAAGCTCCAGCTGTCGTGTTGCTTGTGTGACGCAATTTGTGACGGGGACGTCACGTCCACCTGTCCAACGGCTGCCTGATCAGTTTCTGAACATGTGTGTGATGGATTCCGGACCCCGACTGGTCATTACAGCTGTCAACATCAAATAACTTATTAAAAACAAACTGATCAGAAAGATTTGAACACGTCAGCCTCATGAGATCTACCTGAAAAGACTGAACTCGCCTTTGGGAGTTTTTAGTCCCATTGAATAACATGGAGGAGGCAGGATTTCTGAACTATACTGCAGCCAACCACCAGGGGCAGATCGACCTGTCACTCCGTCCAGTCTGGGGTTAGGGCATTTCTTCGCACACTCCTGCTAGAGTCACAGAATTCAATGCTCACAGAAGTTGGTGTTACACAGGTCAGAAAAGAGATGTTTAAATGTTTTACAGCAAGATCAAAAGCAGGTGAAAATGTGTTCTGTATAGTTCTTGAAAAATGCTGCTGAGTGTATTCATGCAAAGCAAACAACTCGAAAG
>JAPQRN010000519.1:0-16889 GCA_037367275.1 Coranthus polyacanthus | reverse complement strand
GAAGGACAAGTATAGAAATAAGTCCATTGTCTGATGCTACTAAAAGATCATTAGTGACTTTCACCAGTGCCGTTTCTTTGCTATGGTGTTGTCTAAACCCTGACTGAAACTCTTCAAATAGGTCATTTGCATGTAGATGGTGGCGTAACTGATTTACAACGGCTTTTTCAAGGATTTTGGAGAGAGAGGGGAGATTGGAAATAGGTCTATAATTTGCTAGAACACTTGGGTCAGAAGTTGGCTTTTTCAAAATAGGTTTAAGAACAGCAACTTTAAACACCTGTGGAACGTAAGCTGTTAATAAGGATACATTTATCAGATTTAATATAGAAGTGTCAATTAGAGGAAAGATATCTTTTAGTAATCTAGTTAGTCTAGTCTATCAGTATGCCGTATGCTAGTAGTATGTAGTGGGCCATCTTGAACACAATGTTGTCTGGTCCACAGGGGGTGCTGGGGCACCACCCCCACACTTCAAATTACTTGGAGAAGACGGGCTATTTAAACATAATTTTTAACATATTAAGTATGGCAAAAGTGTCTCTAAAATAAAAAGTTGTCACAGAGTTGTTAGATAGATAGAGATAGAAGGTAGAAGAATAGAGGATAGAGGTTCAGTTAAATTAATTTTTCACTTTTCGGGTTGAGATCAGCTGCGTATTTCTCACAAGAACAAACTATAATTTTAAACACATATGAGGAATTAAAAATATAATGCAGACTAAAATCAACACAGCTGCTGCAGCTGAAGCCTGAAAGGAAAGAAATGGCAAACTGTCCACTGTGGGAATGTGTGAGTTAATATTCTGAGCAGTATCACATCATTAAGGCATGAGTGGGTCAGACTATAATTACAGTTTTGTATTCTGTTGAATGTGGTACATCGACCTTTATTTTAGACAGTCTTTCCTTCCTTACAGACCCCCTTACTATTTGCACACCGAGGTCCATAGAATCTTCTAGGAAAATGGACTGATCAGTGGTGGCCATTCAGCAGTGGAAATAAGGGGGAATATCATTTAGAATGTACACATACTTGATCGTCATGTGTCTCAGCTGAGCCTGGGTCAGAAAAGTTCTACATGGAGATCTCTGCTTTGCCCAAATTTGGATTTCCCTGTCCACAGTAGCTGACATAGAGTGAGATAAGGTGGTACAGTCATAGACTGGGGCTCTCTTTTTAGCAACCTGTGTGCAGGGGAAGGAATCTTGTATAAATAGTCTTCATCATCACAGCATGATGGCTTCATGCTGTCACTTCACACCATGCGAATCTGCAGGAGAGCACACTAATCATATATCATAAACACATGTCTCTCAGTCTGTTTGCAGGGTAAACTGGGAACAACAGTAGAATCAGTAGAAGAAGACCAAATCTCAAGTATTAAATACCAAAGTGTATACTGTAATTGTAATGTTATGCTATTTTTCTTCCTCTTGTTTCATCTGTTCCTTTTCTAATTCTTTTTTCAGTAACACCACGTCACTAATAGCATTCACAGGCTTTGCAGCCACAGTGATGGTTTGTGAAGCCAAGGGTTTCAGTGATCACATGTTCTCCACACATGCACTGAATGTGCTGAGCAACAAGGGGGAAAAAATAGATGTTCTCACCCCTCCACCTCCACCTGTGTGTTCCTTCTTCCGCACAGTTCATTACTGTGGTGGAAGTCATGTTTATTCCTCTTCTTATATTAAATTTTCTTTCACTATATCTGTCTGATTGAGGTGGCTGTTATTTAAGGTAATTGCAATTTATTTGCATAGTTGTGATAACTGTCCTCATTCACCTGTATAGAAACAGTTGCATGAAACTAATAATAATGTCATATTTCATCACTATTTCCACATTGTTTCCCACTGTTTGAGATTCGATTTTTTTAATGACATTAAGCTCCCCTTCATCTCGAGGCACTTGACATCTATTGTTAACTGTCATTATCAGTAACTTCCTTGTATATTTAAGTTATTTAAAACTGGGTAATCACTGTCCAATTTTGTTGTGTCCCAGATGAAAGATGACAAAAGGTAGCGGTATGGGACGTTGGTCTAAATTATTAGAATAAATACATTTTTCCTGAAGGTGATTTCGGTTCTTTTTAGGTAGATTTCTTGAGACTGATTTGTGTTCAACTTGTCTTTTTTATTTGATGTTATAAAAACAGGTGATTGATAGCTGTAATGACCAATCCCAGATTTTGGCTTCATTTTTACCCAGTGAGAGGAATGTGTGTGTTCATTTTTATATACAGTCTATGGTTGCACTGTGAGGGAGGTTGACAGACGGCCGTTGTCCCGGTCTTGTGATTGAAGATAACATGGGACAAAATTCTGACAGTGTCAGAAATCAAGGATGACCATCTCACAGTGTGACTGCTGCAATGACCTCTTTCCACTCAACAACCAATAGGAATTCCCATGGAAATGATGCAATGATCACAGTAACACCTACGTTTATGGACCCTTCGCTGAAAATACTAACCTCAAACTTCATTTGTAAAATTGGCATCTCAATTTTGACTTGACTACTCTGACTTGCATCATAGCCTGCAGTTTTTTTTTCATCGCATAGTCTGCATACATACATACATATGACTGCAGTAAACTTATAAAACTGCTGAAATCTCACAGTCTGTAGGAGCCTTAAGTCAAATCTGCTCTGTGCATTTTTTTTGTTTAAAGAGGCAAACAGAAATGGAATGTTTATTAATGTGTTCCAGTGTTCAGTGCCAATAAACGGCTCTTCTTCTTCACTAGGTTTACTGTGTGTGTATAATAAACTATTGTTAGGCTTATATTGTACAAGTGGTATAAAAATGGCAAAAACACCATTGTAAGTGCATTAATTTGTATGACAATGAAGTGTCAACTAAACCTTCATTATCACGACAGCCCTGCTCCTCTCCACTGTTCCTCACTTTACTGTCACTGTTTTCTGTCTTTACTCTCGCTCTGACTTCTTGTGCCGACTGATGCCTGTCTGTGCAGCAGGTGATCCATCAGCTCAGTTTGTTCCTTCACACAAGTCACTGGGGTGCCACAGCAGGTGGCCATGACATGTGCTTGTGGGTTGGACACACCCCCCACACACACACCCACACACACACCTTTCATGCATGCACACACACAAACTGAAGCACGAGCCCAGTCTCAACCACTGCACTTCACTGTTCTGCTGTATTTTTAATGTTTTTAGAACAATCTTACATCTTTGAAACCTCTGTGAGTCTAACTGTATCTCATGTACTGTTAAAAACGCACATTCTTAAACTAGTAAATAGCAAAGTATTCTGCAAGAAGTGAGCGAATACACTACTTAGGGCCTAACACTGATTACATTAGAGAAGGATTTGTTTCATAAAACAGACTTTTTAAAAAGCATATTTGGCAAATGAAACTCTAAAATCCTTGACTAAATGGGAAGACTTGATTTATGGGACTCCATCCAAACCTTTGAGTGCTCCATGTTATAATGACCCTGTGGCTTCTGTTTATGCTCAGGGTGTTGTTTTACACTGCAAAAATTGAGACTGAATTAATACTGAGTCACTAAATAAAAGCAATTTACTAATCTAATTTACTTAATTAAATAAGACTAAAGGTAGTTTTAACAAATATTTGAGTTAAAAAGTTGAGTTAAACATATTTAAATCATGTATTCATAAAATTTTAAACACTTAGTATAAAAAAATCCAACTATATAAATATATTATACTTCAATAATTAAATAGTAAAAACAATTTGATTTACTCATTTTAAAGTCATAGATTCAGCCATTTTTAATTTCCACCTGATTTTGTTTCTTAAATATACATACATATATATCTATATATATAGATATATAGATATATCTATATATATAGACTCAACTCATTCCTAAATGCATGTCACAAAATTGTACATATAGCATCAATCTTATTAATATGTAAATGTTGAAAATTCCTTCCTTTATAAGCAAAGCTGCCTTTCTAAAATGCTGGCATCGGTCTGTGTACAGCCAGCTGGACACTGTACTAAAAAGAGAGTCTTATTTGTGCTGTGCTATGATTTACTGCAGTCTTTAACAGTGGTTTTATAGTTCATCCCACTAATTCTTAGAAAATAGGACACAGAAATTTCCATGGTCTTTCAACCATTCATGAAACCCCCATGACAGATGTTGTTGTTTTTTCTGTCATTATTCTTCTTTCTCCTTACCTGGTGTGTACAGGTAACAAGCCCCTCTCAGTCGACCTCTCTGGCTGCTGCTCTTCACATTTTAATGGGAAACCAGTCATTACTGCTACCTTACAGTTATATTTACATGTTCCTATCTCAGCCCTTTTCTTTTTTAGCCCTACACTCCTGCCATCACACATTTGAATGAAATGAGGAGTGCATCAGTTCTGACATTACTCTGTTCCCTTTATCTGTTTTATTTGTCGCTGTCTTTTATCTACTGGATTTAGTGAATTATATTTATCAGAGTTTCTTCAAATTTGGCACAAATGTTCATTTGGAGTCAAAGACGAATTGATTCAAATTTGCTGGCAAAAGGTTAAAAGTTAAGGACATTTTGGCCATAACTGCTAGTAATTCAGAGAACTACATGAACAGATTATGATGTAAGGATAGTGTACACATCTGATTTAACTTACAGTTCTTCTTATTCATTTCTGTCATTTATTATTTAACTTTTATGGTCTATGCTAGTTTTGTTTGCATGTGCATTCTGATACTGTCAACTTGTTATACTGTGAAACCTGTGAAAGATCCTACAAAATAACACTGGACTGATACTATCCTTTAAGATTACCATCATGCAACCAGTTTTGTTATTGTTACTTAACTACAGCAAGTTTCACTGTGGCTTATCTGTATTTGTTGGTAATATCCTCAAAAGGTAACCATGGTCTTGAACAAACAAGGAAACCTTTCCATGTGCTACAAGCTCACTGTTGGGTAAAAACTGGAGACATTTCTTTTCACAAGGGAGTGAAGATGAGCCAATCCTTAATGTAGGTCAGGATCCTCACAGTCTTTGTTCTGAGAGGGCTCAGTGCCATTTCACACACTGAGATAACATGGAAGGAGCTGCAGAGTAGCAACAAAAAGGAGATTAAAAAGGTAAAGGTTTTCACATGAAATGTGCAATGTGAAAATAATTCAGATTCAGATTCACTTTATTAATTCCTATGGGAATTAATAAGTGTAATCGTAGCGACCCAATATAATGTTTTTATTGGGTCGCTAACTGTCTGTGTAAAATACATAAGGACAATATGGTATGTGATTCAGTTTCCTAATTATGATAGAAGAAGAGGTTTCTCTGGAAGAGTTTATAAATGTTGACCTCATCAAAGCATGTGAAATGCAGAGGAGAGGCCTCAGAAATAATGAGATGAAAATGACATAAACACGATGAAAACAAAATAAAAGGCAAAAATGACGTAAAAGACTCAAGACGAAAACATTACTATTCCAGTCTTCTGTGTGGAGCTACAAAGTAGAGCAGTAGAGTCACATCTGACTGAATTTGAACAGTGATCGGTAATTGCAGCTGTCAGTCCTACCTGTCTGAAAGCACCCATGAGCAATTGAAACCTCCTGTCATGGGCTAAATTTTCAACAGCCTGAAAACAGAGTCTAGAGAAGGAGGTTGAGTTCGTGTTTCCTCTCAGACCACTTGATATATTGTGTCTTAAGCATGATGTGGATGGTGGATGTAACAACCTTCTTACTGAGCTGTGTTTATCCAAAAATGTGGTAGATTTTCATACCAGTGTGTCAGATGCTCAAATGAAGCTGAATATCTTTAGCCTAAAGCCACGTGATCATATGGCCAACCCAACTTTGTAGGAGAGTGGATGTTTTTCTGTACTTTTTCACCTATTTTATACCTATCTTTGTCCTTCATAATTGTTGTTTGTAATGTCTTTTATTATTACCATGATGAAGGCCATAAGCTGAAATGTGTTGATTTAACATTATTAAAGTTGGCCTATATGCTACAAGTGCTGCTGAAGTGTTGACCAGAATCCAAAAAAATACTCTTCAGTGAGATGAAGTCAGGAGAAGGGCCTTCACTGCCCATGTTTCTCTGAAATAAATGAGAGAATGGAAAGTATACAAACATCACATATTAGAAAGTAGCTGTCAGTCTTAGTCTGTTGGTAGGCTGTTAAATTCAACACCACTTTATCACCTTCTTGTCTCCTGAGGTGATCTGTTTCCACAGCAGTGAGAGGATATTCAGTTTTTCTGCTGCCTGGGTGAGAGCCTAAGCATACCTTTGTGCAAACAACCTTCTTTTGATCATCAACACCACTCGCAAAATGAAGGCTGTCCTAGGATACACAAACCTCTTGTGTCCCTGTTGATGAATGCTATGCCCATCCTTCATTTTCTCTGAAAAACAAAAATGTAAGATATTTTTATATTTAACAGTAGCTGTAAAATTAAAATTTCCATAAAATGCCAAGCAAATTTGAAGCAAACTTTTAAAAATGAAAATGTGAATGACGTGTTTTCTTGAACTGGTTTGGGGTGAATAAACCAGGCTGCATTTGTGGTCAGAAGGTGGCGCTGTAGGCTATGTTACACATGGCTCTAATAAATACAGTGGAGATAAACAGAGTTAAAGGTTCACTAAAAAAAAATTTCCCTATATTCCCCATTTCCCAATATTGGCATTTACTCTTTTTCAAAAAAGACAAAAAACACCTCAAGCAAGTGAAAAAAAACTTCAAATTTTGCAGTTTCCATAAATATAAATACATTTATGGAAATACATCTAGTGACTCAAGCTCCTCTGTAGAACATTTTAGATTTGATTGTCATTTCCTTTGTCAGCCACAAAAAACATGCATCAGCATCCTCTCATACATGGAGACATTCTTCCAAACTGGAGGCTGTTAAACTAGAGGTTTTTTTTTTTGAAAAAAATTACTAAATCTGACAGGTTTTTCAAATGCAGGTGTATCTGGCACAAGGATAGTTAGTGTGACGTGTATTTTGTCAGTTGAAAAAGACAAGCGTGGAGGAAAGAGAAAGTTAGAAAGACAGAGAAAGGGAGAGAGATATGGAGAAAGGATTTAGCGATCTCAGAGTGATCTCAGTTTAAGTCCTGGTTTCAGGATTACTGCAGGAGCTTTACCAGCGGTTTAATTTCAGCCCTTTAATGGAGGAAATAAAGGAAAGGAAGGAGGGTGTAAGACAAGGACAGGGAGAAAGATAGAGGAATAAAGGAAGAGACAGTATATGTGTTCATATCTGCGTACTGTTCAGCTGACCCTAATCTGTGCTTTTGAAGAGGAAGGAACACTTTGTGCTCAAACTTGATTGAAACATGATTACTTAATAGTACTCGTGTCCCATGAAAATTTCACCTGATAGCAGAGAAAGTAAATCATGGGATATGACCAGGAAACGTTATCCTGGCCCTCTGTCTTTGTCTGTGAAATTTGAATCAAAACCTGGGGAAAAAATTCAAAACAGAACATGCTACTTAAAATCAGGATTTTGCATTAAAACCGTTGCCACATTCTCACAAATTTTAGTTTCTGAAAGTTTGAATTTGTTTTCAGTTATTAATGCTCTTCTGTGAATTTATGTTTACATCTGATGTACAGTTTATGTCATGTTCTGATGACCTGTGTATCTATGTCGACAAGACTTCAAAGTACAAATTACAACTACAACCCCAGTGAAGAAAATGTTGGGGCATTATGGTCAACTTCATTTCATTTGTAAATATACATCCATTCATCACATTCAGGCTACAACACATTTTTAATCAGCAGTTATTACACATTATTTTTTCCACCCATTACTCAGCTACTTATTGCATATAATAAAAGTGGTGCAGGGGTGTAGAGGATTAAGTGAAAAGATAAAAACTAAACTGAAAAAAACAAGCAAGACAAACACTGATATTTATTGGCAGTGTATTT
This sequence comes from Coranthus polyacanthus, assembly GCA_037367275.1. Taxonomy (NCBI): domain Eukaryota; kingdom Metazoa; phylum Chordata; class Actinopteri; order Kurtiformes; family Apogonidae; genus Coranthus; species Coranthus polyacanthus. The sequence goes on along the minus strand of JAPQRN010000519.1, from coordinate 8,958 downwards.
TTTATTTTAGCAGTGAACACTGTAATACAGAGTAGAAAAAAAATCTCTGCACTAGAAACAAAGAGCAAAGAGGAACAAGTTCTTTGTGTCTCATCAACTCCATTTCAGAAAACTCGGAAAAACAACTTTATTTTTATGCATTTTATGTGTGTATGTGTGAAAGCACATTTAATACATTCAACAGTACAATCTGGCTATTTTCAACATTTTGTTTTTCTATATCATCATCTGAAGTGTTATTGTCTGGTTTCAGTTACTGCAGGCGTGTCTCACTTTTTCAGTGAAAGTATTATTTGTTGAAACTTACACTCATGACAGGAAGACGTTTACACAATAAACTCCCTGTTAAGCAATGAATGGTTTCGTATCCACTAAAACTCTAGAGGGCTTTTATTTTGGAATGGTAAAGGAAGTGGTATGGCTGTAGAAAAGTACTTTGCAGTAATTTTAACATTGCAAACAGGAGCAGATCAAAATGAGGTTTCCTACTAAATACGATCATTTCTACTTATTAAACAGAGGAAATTAGACATAAAGGTTTGACTCTAATACAGACATACAGAAATAAAGGCCCCAGACACTATTTGATGAAATACATATATGTATAATTCAACCCGCCTATAGTGGGAGTGACTGTGATACCTGCCACTGATGAAATCCACCTGTATTTGGCGGCTTGGCAAGTGTCAATGACAAGCCCTGTCCATAATCCAAAATAGTCTACTAGAGCTCATGTAGGATTTCCAGGCTGTGTGTTGTGCCAAAGTTCTCTCCCGAGGAATGCATAATATTTGACACCCTCCATGATCTCATTATGGTCTCATTGGCTGGCTGCTGGTGCTCGGGGTGAATGGCAGGTCACAGCTCCAGCTCAGAGAGGTTTCTTAAAACTCCTCATGTTGTCGTTAATTGGTGCTCCAGTCGGCCAGGGGCAGCAGCTCTCTGGCCACAGTGTAATTGGGAAAAGTGAAATGTTGGCCAGACTGGTCACTGTTCTGACTCTTTTCCTCTGTCTGTTTCTCTCATAATTAGCTTGTACTCAGTTGGAAGAGGGAGAACCGGAGAGGGAATTTTAATTCCACACAGAGGCCGTATGCCTGCAGTGTCCGAGGTGACAATAAAATGACCATTATGGCATGTGATTGTTCCCAATGTTGAATTAATTTATTCCTTTCAGTCTCTCGTTCTTTGATTCCTGCAGTCATTCACATTCATCTGAATGATTACTTGCTTTGAGTTTTGCGAAGAAAATCTGAGATGAAAATTGTTCTTTTTTTGATAAGAAACACTCAAGGGTATCTGTACATTTGTCATTTTGAACAAAGAGTATTGTTTTATATGTACATATTCACATGGATCTGGTGCACAAGTTAATGACCGTTGTTCTGACCAGATATTATCTATTCAGACAAGATGCTATTTATTACTATGTTTTATTATTGAGGCTTCATCCATACTATGCGTTTCCACATGAAAACAATCTCTGTCCACACTACTGTTTTGACAAAGTTTTAGAAATAATCTCCAAACATTCACACACGTCTGACACACATATCACATGACATGGGCAGCTGATAATGTTGATGGACGTGGAATCACAAATTACTCCACTAACATCTCACCTACTGGGAATGTAGTGAGTTGTATTGTGACAATGCAGTGACAATGTGACATGCATGCAGTATCATGTTGAATTAACAGCTGCTTGTCAAGGGCGACGTCTTGTTTTCTTCTGGAAAGGTTCACGTGAAAGGGGCTTGACGAATCAGGGAAGGATATGTAGTGACGAATGTGGGTGTCTATGTCATTGTTCCTAAATTTCAACAATTTTGTTAGTTCACACTACAACACAGCACTGGACTTTGTAAACGCCCCATTTTCAGGAGGTTAAAACATTGCAGTAGTGTGGACACTAGGTATAAACACAGTAAAAGTTATGCATTTTAAAACAAAAACGTATTAGTGTGGACAGGGACAATTATACTTCCTTGATGCTTTGGCAGTATTGTTCAGTATGACTTTCAGGACAATAAAAACACTGAATTTAAATGTGATGTAATTGACACCAGGCTGAGACAGATTTTTAGTTCGGTAATAACTAATATGCAAGTCATTGTGACCAAAATGCCACAATATAAATAAAATAGAATATATTCAACTGTAATATTAAGGATGCATATTACTAAGCTTGTTTTGATCTTCACCAGCTGATGAGGTATATTTAGTTGACAAATGGTTTACTCTGTCTGTCTGTCTGCCAAATGAGGTTGCATTGAGGGGGTTTTGTACATTGCCCTGTACACACCCTAACCCAAGCAACCAACTCTGTACTGTACTTATTATTTTTGATCTGTTATTATTTTTTTCGTTGTCCTCTTACTGCTTACCTGCTCACACAAACACACCAGAGTTTCAGACACAACCTCTTTCCTCCCACTTGCCTTCTTTGAATTAACCAAATCAGGCAGGGGCTTTTATTGCAACACATTGGTCGAAGCATGGCTGGCTGACTGGCTAGATGAAATGAGGACAAAAGGCTGAACCAGAGACGGAGGGACGAGTGTGTTACTGGAGGTAAATCAAGGACAGGGAAGTCAGTACTGATTCTTTTTTTTCTCTTTGGTGTGAAATCCAAGTCAATTCAAAAACCAGTGAAAGAACGAAAGGCCAGTAAATATCATCATTTGAGAAAGTTAGTGCTGTTCTACACAGTTGTATAGATACACACAGACAGCAAAAAGGATTTCTTCCTTCTTTAAGTGGGGCAGCAGAAGTTATTTACAAGTGATGCCTCACCTTTTAAGAATGTAATGACTCTTCATCTGTAGTTAGGGCATCAAGGATGGTGATCAAGGTATCATGTATAAAGGTGTCTCCCTATTCTAGTGTTAGGAGAAAGACCTTGCATAATTAGCATTCTGTCTTCCACCTTAGACGAAAGTGTTGTGTAAAGACTTATTGGGATAGTGTAGATGTGGACAACTTTAGACATGCATATGGATATAAAACACCCTGCTAAGAAACTCACCTTTGGTCTGAGTGACTTGTTCTCCTTGATCTCGAGCTCACATCAATAAATTCTTATGCATAGGACATCTGAGAATCTCCTGAGAGTCATTCCAGCATAAGTTAACCTGATCACACGATTACCTTCACAAATATATCTACTAGAAGGACACTCAGAGAGCGCAGACCTCAGCCAAGGCCTTTACTTTCATGATGATGTACCCCAGAGTCCCCAGACTCCCAACAATCGGAGGAGAAATCTGGTTTCTGACCTTGGTGCTGATGTTTGGTCAGAATTTTCAGACGTGTGATAATTACATTTTTAGATGTGGCCATGCATCTCTATGGGATGGTTTGTCTATCAGCCACCGTTATGTGTAAAAACATATTTGGCACAAACGTTCATTTGGACTCGAGGATGAAGTGAAGTGAAGTCAAAAGTCTAGGTCACTGTGAGCGCATGCTGGTCTTTTGTTATGACTGTGATCTCGGGAACAGCTGGAAAGAATTTCTTCAAATTTGACACAAATGTTCACTTGGACTCAAGGATGATCTGATTTGATTTTGGTGGTTCAATGTCGCTGTGACATCACAAAACACAGTTTGGCCACAGTTCAAGATTTCAGTTGTAATACAATGATACAATGACAGATACAATGCAAGGATAGTAGATGTACTGACTGAACTTGTTGCTAAAATCTTTTAGCATTTTAAAACTCCTGTAGTCTGAGCCCTGCTTATGTCAGACCACATCTGGTGGTAGTCTGGCTGACATTGTGTATGAATCTTAGGCAGGTGTAAACACAATCTGTACAGCGTACTCACATCATGGATATAGTATTACATATTTACAGTTCTCTTAATACATCCATGGCTCGTAGCTGTCCATGCATCATCATTCCCCTCTGACCTCTGACCCACAAATAACACGGAGCACTTGCATCACAGGCTAGCTACCCTGAAAATGAAAAGAAATGGAAGCTTCATATCCTTGGAGCCTCCAGAAACAAGATGCTGAAAAGCTTTATGTGATGACAGTGCTGTTGAACACTGGACAGTTTCTACAGTGTATATAAGAAGATATTTAAAAAAATGTTAGAGTAAGTTGTCAGTGGGCCTGGCTGCAATGACAACGGGAAGCTAAGGCACCTAAAGGTGGTTCATCATAAAGATAAAGATAATGGTATGAAAAGTGGCCGGTCACTGACCAAGATTACATAGAGTGGAGCCAGACACTGACAGTGACACAAACTCAACATTAAAATGGGCTTTTGTTATAACACAATTATGTTGCTGACAACATCATATTATGAGTTGCCAGTACTTAAAATTACAAGTTTCATGAAATCAGCACAGTAGTTTTTGTGCTGCAATCCTGCTGACAGACAGACAAACAAATGAGGGTGATGACATAACTTACTTGATGGATGTAAAAAAGCTCCCCAGTGATCAAAGCTCATTGGCTGCTACATTACACACAAATTAAAGACAGCAGATAAAAGGATTCGCTGATAGCAGAGATTTTGGTCATTTTAAAAAAAATAGATTAAAGATGTGTATTCACTGTCCACTGTCCTCATTGTGATATAAAACATCTCTGTAATTTATTATTTTTCTGTGAAAAACTTAACCCAGAAGGCACCATTAATCACAACCAATTTCAATGACGAGTAGGTAAAATATTTTCCATTAAATATGCAAGAACAGAAAAGGAGCTGAGATATGTTTTGGCATTCCTTCACCTCAAGTAAGCCATTTTTCTTTATCCCCAAAATGATTGCAGTCTTTGTACATAGGTCATAGATAATATGAAACAGTTTCCATAGTTACAGGGACATTTTTTACAGCTTTAGGCACAACAAATACTTCTTCTCAGCCTCTTTTTTTCCCTTGAACACACAAAGCAAACCTGACAAGCATCAGCTAATAAAATGTTTTAAGCACTGATAAAAATGTGTTCAATAACTGCCTTAAATTAGGTTGTTATAGGACATCTGTGATCTCCATCACTGCTTGTGTGACTAAGAATTTGCTGAAATGTTCAACAAATAAAAGTCCAGTTGGCACCACTCTCAGACTGTACTGAGAAGGTTGCACGTTGTTGAACCTTGTGCTGTTGAAAAAGGTGCTTTTTGCACTTGACATGAGCTGGTGGTACGTACTGCATATGATATGACATTTAAAGGGAGTAGTGACCCTTGGTTACGCTGCAATTAACAACTACAGGTGAGTGGTCACAAAGACATTTACACTCAAAATTGAGCATAAAGTGCACTTACACTTCTGCACATTGTTATATAATCACTGATTCACATTCATGTTCATGTCTTCAACCAGTGGAGTCAAGGATCAATGTGTGATGCATAGTAATTGTCATTTTCTTGGTTGATACATTTGTTTATGGATATTTAACCTGACTAAAAACATGTGAACTAGCACACCCTAGAAAAGTGCCAGTATTTGACCTTTGACCTGCTGGGTATCACTGCTCAGAAAGGAGTGTCCTCTTAAAGATGAAGACCTTAACCCATGCTTATGCAGGATGATGTGTGATAAGTGTAATAAGTTACTAAACATTAATTTGATGAGGTGATTAAAATGGTTACATTTTAATAGGACAATTGTTACATAAAGTATAAGGTCTAAAGTATCCTGGTGGTGTGTGCGGGGTTGATTTACTCTCAGATGTAGAATTAGTACCAGACACAAAAAGCAGCTGGATATCAACTACACATGTCTTTCTTTTAATTGGCAGGAGATTTATTAACTTGAGTTTGCCCTTTAAGTTCTTGCAGTCATTAGTGAAGCTCACTTGCTCAGCAGGAGAAGCCTTGGAGACAGATGATGTCTTCATTAGATGTACATTCAGATTCCACAGCACCATCTCTCACTATCCATGGAGGCTGAGTCTTCTTCATGATGAGGGAGAGGGGGTGAGAGGAGAACATTACAGTGTCACTCACTAATGAAGCTAATCAAAGCTCTCTGTAAATACCCAGAAGTCACAAGGCTTCTGGTCTGTCACAGAGAACCCTTACTCGATTGATGATTAACCCTTTCAATGACAGCACACTGACCATCAAGACACTTTCTGTAATGTAGTTTGACTGTATGTGTATAACACTTCAGTTTGAGTATGTGTGAGGTTTTTTACATATTGTTGCTTATTGTGTATGTGCATACAAAACAGGAGACAGAGAAGGACAGGTTAAGAAGCATGAATTCATGAAGAAAGTGTGTCAAATGACAGAAATAACAACAACAAAAAAGCTAGACCTTCATTTGAGGGCATTTACTTTTGCCTTTCTCATAGGGCTGCAGCATCAAATTTCACTTGTGTCTATTATTAATAATCAGACATGGTTACAGCTAATGAAAATCATCTTCTGAATAGGAGTCATGAAGGCAGCCATGCTCCTTTCACATTTACAGTCTGCTGTAAAGATAAATGGATAAAAAAGGGTGAAATGAGAGAGATTGTCGTTGCTCTTAGTGACAGCACGTGTTGTTGCCATCAGACCCTCACAAGTGTTGGAAATTAGTTTGTTTTATTCACATGGTAACACATGTAACAGGAGTTATTACCTTCCACTCATCTCCCTCTCTCTCTCAAAGCAGAGAGAAAGGAGACTTTTACTCTGGTGAAGGTGACGGCAAAAAAAAAAAAAAAAACACCGGAAATTGAGGTGTAAAAATGGGCCTTTGGTTATGAAAGGTCACACGTGAATCCGTGAATGCTATTCCTTCTCCCACTGAAATAAAGAGCTGATATGTGAGCACATGTGCAGCAAATCAAAAACACTGTCTTCTCTTTCAGCTTATATTGATATGCTGGTACTTTCCTATGGCATTGTGTATTATAATTCCGTAACTGTATTTAAATTCTTCAATACTAGAGTGTCTTCTGATTTCTTAATGTGAATGATCCCTGCTTTTGCTATCTAATAAACCAACAAATAATAGAGAATAAGTCATGTGAAAAAATGTTATATGTCACTATTTACAAAAAGGTACTGAAAGCCATATTAGCAGGTTTTATCCAACAGTTTCTGCAGTGTTAACAGTGTTAACATCACTCAGAGGCATAGCTTGTGAATAGAGGGGATGCATGCGACGTCACAGTCAGTGGAAGTCACTGCAGTAACACTCACTGACAGAATGTTCTGTGATGATCTTTAACATCTTAGCCATAGACTCGCAAATTACGACACCACCACAGTTCTAACATTAACTAAATGATGGTTTTGTGAGATGAGTGACAGCTTGAGGTGCTGTGACAGGTGGAGCCCATTTACGGCAGGTCTGTTATGAAGCCGAACCATTGACCAAACACACGCACTTTTATATCTCTTTTCTTCTTTATATTGTCAAAACCAAAGGTGAAAATAACCAAACATGTCACTAATCTCTCCCATCACAGCTAAGAAATCCATTTTGCTGAACCACAAGACTGACTGTCGTAAACATTAGGAGGAGGTTCAGCAACGTAAGGGACCTGATACAACTGGCCCTCAGTGATACACGTGATTGAAGCTAATTAGCCACAGGCTTGCTGATACATTCTCATCAACAGTGAAACTGGTGAGATTGCAATCTTAATTCTTTTAGTTAAATAATCTTTGATAATACATCCAAGGCTGGTTGTCTGGGGTGATGTCTTGTTTACTCACAAAATGGTCATGTGAAAGAATAGAATAGAATAGAATCACTTTATTGTCTACCTACCTGACAGACAGCTCCACCGTAGTTGTGGTTAATACACTAACAAGACAGTAAAATTACTTTGTTACGCAGTGCTTGATGAAGTTTGCCATTTTACCGAGTCAGTAAGCTAGCGATTAGCATTAGCTCACCCATGACACCTACAAGACGGCTCTGACCCCTCACGCTCTCACAGCTCCCCCACTTTTGGACTTCTGGACTTAACACTGATTGGAGACTCTGGAATCACCATTGTCATCACTGACAGTGTTGTCTTGCTGTTTAATGTTTTGCGTCACATTTTCACAGTACACTAAGAATACTAAGACAATCAATACGATATTTTAAAGCCACATCCTCTGTGTGTCAAAGAGCACAAATCCAAACCTCTCACTGATCTCTACAGTCTGTTTGTCAAAGAATCAGTTTTTTTAAAAACCTGGTGGCAGGGCTCATACCATTGAATTTCCCTGACTCCTACACGTTTGCTATTCATTATGTGCTTTTCAAAATAACCTTGGGATGATGAGCTCTGTGGTTTGGATGTCACTGAACATCTGCTGTGTACATGCAGCACGTGCTCAGAAGCTTTGTTGGTGAAACACAAAAGGATGACAACTTGTTTGGACATTTTTCTGTCTATCAATGAAGAAAGTACTGCAGCACAAAATATGTTTATCTTCAGAGAGGTAGTCTCACGTGCAACTAAGGGAAATTTGGGACACAGTTTGGAAGACATGAGGTGAAAGATCTTTGACAGTGATAAACCAAAAAAGTGTAGACCTTTTCAGTGTTTTTAAAAATTTTTTTTTACGCATTTCATGATTCTTCTTTAGTACTTTAAATATTCAATAGGCTACGTAAGATTGGTACTTGTCTTGGTTGCCTATATCCATGATAAAAGCCACAATACACTGATTTCTATGTAGAGGACTTGAGTTGTTTTTTCGGCAAAAATCCTCATGCTTGCTCCTGAGTTCTTCAGTCTAGCTCTTCTGCTCCTCTATAGTGTCAAAAGTTAGCAACACTAACTACCTAGCTCAGAAATTCAATTCAATTCAATTTTATTCATATAGCCCAATATCACAAATCAAAATTTGCCTCAAAGGACTTTACAGTCCATTCAAGGTACTGTCCTTAGACCCTCGGTTCAAGTGAGGAAAAACTGCCCAAAAAACCCATCTGGGAAAAATGGTAGAAACCTCAGCAAGAGCCACAGAGGAGGGATCCCTCTTCCAGGACGGACAGACA
>JAPQRN010000518.1:0-10974 GCA_037367275.1 Coranthus polyacanthus | reverse complement strand
GTTCAGCTCAGTTCAGCTAACACCCACTGTTGTGCAGTTCTGGCAAATTAGATTGTCTAACTCATGATGGTGAGCAAAGTTGCTCTAATAAGAGGGATTTTCTTTTACTGTGAAATTAGTCATGTGGTTATCACAGACTATAGAAATCTCATTTACTGCAGCATTTATTGTGTTTTAACATTTCCTTCTGACAACAAATCCGTCAGTCTGTAATAGCATATCTTGTGACTAAGCCGACTGTAAGTTAAGTTAGTTAAGTTGCAAAAATAAAGTTGCACAAACCTTGTTACCAAATCTAATAAGGTACCTTTGCCTGAACTGATCAAGTATTCTCTTGTCTCTCACTTTCATGTACGGCAGACTTTTTACCATTCAACCACATCACGCTTTAGGAGCCACTATTTCCACCTTCTGTCTCAAACTTAGCTTGCATGGACACAACTAAACAATCCATTGACTTCATTATAAGATACGGGTGGTCATGGTGCTGCTAAACTACTTATGGCAAGTCATGCATCGCAGTATGTGAGAGGGCTCCTGTCCCACTGCTTCTGTGAGCATGGCCTTGAATTCTGTCTTACAGACTTAAGGTGAGTTGTTACTAATCCTGTAATCAATTTTTATACACAGATCCCAGCAGAACAGAAAATATTGCGAAACACACAATGTACACCTCGGGTTCTAAAAAGTACATTGAATCAGAAAGTGAAACGACTCGTTGTCAACTACTGCACGAAGTAGATGAATGTTTCCGTGTTTTTAATGATATTCAGTGTTTGGTGGTGAATACTGCATGTGTTCTTGTTTTACTGTCCCTGAAGGTCAGTCCTCGGTGTGCAACCTGGTCTACATCTACACACTTTTTTTAGAGCTCATTAAACTAAGTTACATCTTTACAAAAATCACAGAAGTTTCCCAAGCTTTTCATGGTGTTACAGTATTGTTTTCATATTATCAGGATTGGTTTTTATGATTTTTTCCCCCCAGTAGTTTTCTTGACTAAAGCACACATTGATCCCCAAACTCATTAACTTATTACATTTTTACCACTGACCTCTGGAAAACTTTTGCATGTTACCCTCCTCCTTCCAGATGTTCTGACTCATCAACACTAGTTTAAGTCCTTCCATAGCGCATTGTGCCATGTGGAGGAGATGCTTCACGGTCATCTTGTGTCTATGTTTAAACTGTCCGCGTTTATTTTTGAACGCGGGTCTCTCTCCAAAAAGAGATCCCGACCTCAAAGAGGGAACTACCTGTTAAAATCCATTACTAAATAAATATATAACATCTCTGCAATATTTTGTATGGGGAAAAAAATGTTACGACACTGACATCTACAGTTGTAGAAGCTGCGCACAGTCTGCACAAGAGATAAATATAGATATACCTACCGAAAAAAGTAACAGCGAACCCCTCCAAGACGCAAGCCCACTTCCCAAGAAAGAAATAACCCCTGGCGTTTGTCAGGAAACTTATTAGTCCACCGGTGAGAGACACAAGAAAGTCGGCGATAGCTAGATTTACTATGATATAGTTCAGGGGCTGTCTAAGTTGTTTGAATTTAAAAGTGACAAACATGACGAGGAAATTTTCGCTCAGAGACAGCGATGTGACCACAAACATCAGCAAGGCCAGGATAGTGAAGTTCCATGGCGCGATGTTCTTGATGGGTCCATTAAACGGGTCGTCAGTGGTGCTGAGTTGAGTTGCCTCAGTGTAGGACACGGCGTTCACTGAGAGACTTAAAGTATCCATTGTCCATGCCCAGAGTGTAGGCTACCTGCTAGAAGACTCTAACCGAGTGAAAATCCTGTGTGATCTCTTTTTCTCATACTCACAACTTCACCTCGTACCTCTCACAGCCGTGCGCACTCGTCTGCCTTAAACACACTGGGTGCAGCGTGAAGCATCCTTTGCGCCCTGGGACGCTTCTTTGGCAAAGTTCATGTGCTGAAATCCGCGTGTTCGCCGGAGCGCATGGTGGAGCACGGAAGAGAGGAATCTTGAGTTGAGCATGAAAGCGCGAGTCTACATGTGAGAGCGGAGTAGTAGCGATGCACACGCAGCACGGGGTGGCTTGAAAATCACTGACGGCAAGCAAGTGCATTAATGACCGATCAGTTGCATCTTGGAAGCTCTTATATAGGCGGCTCCAACGTCACTACTGCCCTACAGGAGAGGCGACAGGACGCCGCTCGTCCTCCTCCTTGTGCGCCTCTTTGCGCGTTTCGGACACCGATGACAACAAAGTGTCAAGGCTCGGCGAACCCGAACCTTGTAACCTTGTAACCTTATAGCTTTTCGAAGCTGCTTTTTGTTCCGCAAACCAGTTATCACACCCAGTCCGTGCCAAGTGGCGCGCGTGTGGACCTGTTGGATTTGCGCGTTTTCCTGTGCGCTCTTCAGTGATCCGGCTTAATTGGGTGCGCCAGCAGGCTTATTTCAACGCAATGGCCATTTTAACAAATTGAATTACATTTCTCCCTTTTACAAAGCACTAAAATGTTCTGAATGAACTAATGATTTTGGGTGAAATGCAAAAATGCAGTCAGTTTAAACAAACATTTCAGTCACTCTGTATAGACAGTACATGCAGAGTGACTGAAAGGTATCTGTATATTTTTGAATGTCTTGTTAATTATAATCCATAGCACTGCAGCTAAATCTGACATCACTTGGTAAACTCACACAACAGGCTAGGATTTGATTATGTGACAGACCTCCCACTCCATCAAAAAGACACACCACCACCTGCTCGCTAATCTAATGAGCCTACAAAGGGCTTTTGTCTCTGTTTCACTGCTTTGTCTCAGTCGCTGAATTTATTAGATCTACTGCACTTTGCTGACAAAGCATACTAAGTACAGATACGTATACTGTATGTGTTTTTTCCTCTGCACCTCACACCTTGCAGCTCCACAGCCAGCAGTTCTCATGAAGTGTGCAAACGGAACACAAATTCTAAAAATCACCAGAAAATCATTCCAAACCTGCAAAGCTGTGCCCAAAGCAGAAATTAGACACACAGATATGGTAATTGCACAAATAATTAAGTTAGATTTAGGCAGATGCATTTTAGGATTTGTGGTTCTGGCAGCTATAACTGGTCAGGAAAAAGGTTTTTGTAAAATACTTTAGGTGGGTTTAATCCAATTTACACCATCGCCCTTGCACATTTACTTTTCACTGTGCTAATACAGTCATGCAGAAAAAACTATTCAAATATGGTTCTCATCAAAACCTCCAGTGGCCTATACAGGGGTTATGACCTGAGGCATTAGTAACAGCTCAGGGATTCGAGAAAACCTCTTTGAGATTAACTTAACATTGCACTGACCAGATCAAAATGATGAAGCATGAAATGGTTGCGCTAAAGATCCGCTACTGGCGGTAAGGTGTTTTAACCCAGAAGTATTTTAGTAATCACACTTTCCTCTTTAAGGCTCAGCCTGAAGACTCAAAGGGTTTTGATGAATCAAAAAGATTAGGAGCTTTCCTCCAAAATCGTTCAGAGCATGTTCGAAATTACACTTTATCTTGATAACTTGGAAGTCAAGACCGAGTGGACACAAAACTTTTCCTTGGAGGTGACTGACTTTCTGCTGTCTCCACCTCTGCCCAGTGTTTGATCTAGTTCTCTCTCGTGGAAGCCGGCTTGTCACAGCTCAGTGACCATCACGTAAATGAGGATTTATTGCCTTTGCCGTCTTTCCTGACCTGCGTATGACTGCTTTTGTTTGGCAGGTGTTCTACAGTGAAATGGTCCAGTTCAACCTTGTGCTTTGCTCAAGAAAAGTCAAAAGAGTGAATTCAATCAGTAATGGCCACAAACTTTGGACTTGTCCTTAGTTTTTTTTTGCATAAGGTTGTTTAAATATGTATCTATTCTCTCTGTTGCACCAAAAATCTCTTACTCTCGGTTTTGCATGAACACCTACAACCTGTCAAGGCAATTCTGAGTCAGTTCAACCAAATGATTTAAATGTCAATCAGAGACAATGTGGCACATGCAGTGTTGCTGTGCTAATGTTTCAGTTGCTCTGTTTCAGCAGAATCCCATCTCATCCCAACTCATCTATTATGGGTTTACCAGGCTTCCACCAGGGCAGTGACCTGTGGAATTGGCTGGTCCAGCTTTTTCACCAAAGGCTAGGGATTGGATGGGAATGGAAGTCCATGCGGGGAATCTTGAGAAGCATTGGCAAGTGTCGTGAAAAGGGCAAGTGGTCGTTCCTTCAGCACCCTATAACACTGTGGAAGTTTTTAAAAATGTGAAAAACCCTTCCACATGTTTTTCCAGAGTAGCCGTACTTGTCTTTCCTTGATGAAGTTACGTATATCAATCTAGAATTTAAAAAAGCCTCACAATTTATGCAGACAAAAAGTCTAATTTGGTTATTAACATAAAGTGCAATATGGAATATTCATGATTGTGCGCTTACGCTAAGTTTATGGAGTGTGTTTTGCTGAGAGCCTGTTGTTTGATGACATTAGATAACTCCATTTCTGCGCCAACGACAGTCTGGGTTACTTATCTCTATGTGGAGAATTCGTGTTCGTTAACCCGAACACTTGCTCTCGAGTTCTTCACTGCCTCTCTTAGCTTTTAAACGCTAACGTTAACAGACATCCGGCTCCAACACAAACGTCACATAAGCACGCAAGCGTATTTCATAGACAACCTCTAACATTTGCTTAATTTTTTCAACCAAGGGAAAATTTGTGATCAAACATGTCTCTCTTGCATGTTGCATTTGTGCTGTTAAAGTGTCACTTCAGTTGCTTAAAGTTTCAGTATGTAACCTTTCGTGGTGTCTAGTTGTAGATTCTAACCATCTTAACAGCCTTCGCTTCCCCCTCCCCTACGGGGGCTGCTAAAAACATGAAAAACACAAAAGCCCTCATTAGAACCAGTGTTTGGTTCGTCTGTTCACCTGCCTTTTTAAATTGCCCCTTGGGGACAAATAAAGTGATTTGAATTTAATTTCATTACATTTTTCTGTGCTTTTTAGCCGAAGGCACAATAACCCCGGTTCAGACATGGAAGGTGACAGTAATGCCCCTTAATAATGCTGGATGCCATCTGTCATAAAATTTAAAAAGGAAGAAGAAGAGGAAATGTGCTTAGAGTTGCTATAGAAACATGAAGATGCAACATGGCAGACTGTAGATATAAACAGCTCAGTTCTTCTTCTCAGGTGATTATACACCAAGGAAAACATAATTATGATTATTATTTTCCATTTCTGCAGTTCACTCCCCCCTAAACCTTCCACACTGAAGAAGTGTGACGTGGAAACTGGAAGCGTCAAGTGTTCACACACTGAGAACGGACAGTAATGCAGGAGTTGTCTTATGTCGAGATGAACTTTGAGATGAACGACATTCGCAGACATTATGGATTTTTGGTCATGATAGAGAAGGAGCAGATGTAATTTTAAACGTCTTATTCGTATTTTTGATGCAAAAAAATAAGTTGTTGTTCAAAGCAAAATGATTCAATTACCTTTTTAAATAAAATGCATTTTTATCACCATCTTTGAGCTGTAAATTGGTCAAAAACATGACGACCAAGTGGAAGCTGAACATTATTTTTATATTCTTCTAAGATCCAGAAGAACAGGAAAATTTCATCCTTTTTTGTGTCATTACGTCTTCTTAGAAAATACTATTCATAAGCAGCATATTTGTTGTGTATATTTATCATTTTCTTCTTTTTCTACTTTTGTACTACTCTATGGAAGCTGATTTTAGTCTAACATTAAAGCTGCCTTAGCTTATATATCCGGTGTCTTTTGCTATTGTACAGTATGTTGGTGTGGACATTCCAAAATCACTCACAGGAATAAATTAGGAAACATTTTGAAGACCTGTGGGAAAATCATGGGGGAGCAGCAGACTGACCTGTCTGCAGGGATACATCTCATCCACTTTCAGTGGAGTTTTAGCTGCTCCCTTCTGGTCGGAGATTTAGATTCCCCAATATCAGAACAGCCGTGCACAAAAACTAATTTATTCCCATGGCCATAACTCAAGTTAAACAAGCTGAGATAGTCACGGGGAGTCTGGGGAAATGTATGGACTAGTGTAAATGAAATACATGGATGCACAGGGGATGGTAGGACATGTACGGTTTATTTATTTTTATCTTGTACAGCTGGTGTGCTATTTAAATGTCAGTATGGAGTATGGTGATATCTGCGATGACTGCTTTAGATGATCTTGATTGTTGTTTTATGCTTTTTGTTGTAGCCTCTTGGAGTGAAGTGTCTCTAAGTCTAGTTACTTTTACAGTGGGCTCATTTAAAAAGGTCTGTGTGCAGCACTAAAAACTTGGCCAAGGCACAAAGTTGCAGCTGCAGCTATTTAAGACGCCTGTGTCTAATAACAAAACCCAGTGTTTAAAGTAAAGAATGAGCCGAGATTTTTGAGTGGTAAATGACTGTATGTACCATCAAACATGGAAAGCTTGACAGGACTTGTGACAAGGAGGCAGGGATTAGGAAACGGTGACTTTAAACTTGCCCTCTGTCTAAATAACCCGTTTCAAACGTGCCCACATTGTAAATTGTTCGCTGTGCACATAAAGTTTCATGGATTTACTTCCTTGTTAAGGTTTCTCCCACTGGCCATGAACATATACTTACTTCACACTTTAAAATCACTTTGTCTAGACACTGGGAAAGTATTTCCTTTATAACCTCGTGGTTTCAGAATTTAGAATGAAAAGATTGTAAATCACCCTTATTTGCTGTATCAACAGTTTATAGAAGTGTCTTTTATAACACTGAATGTTCTAAATGTATTAAATTATCAGCAGGTCGGCAAAACCCCGAAGTGACTAAAACAACAAAGTGATCACACTGGAACGTATTTTAGAAGCCTGATGTAGTTTATTTCTCTGTGCCATAGAGTTTATTTGGCATCCAAAACTAATTAAAAATACATAAAAGTGTCAAACTGTTTCTCTGGATGAGATGTTCCTTCAAACAACACAAGCACTGTAGTTAATTTTGACTCTATCACACGTGCCAAAATATGTATTAACTAAATCATCCTTTTGCCAGAATAAATTGTGTTGTAATTGCTTGTGCTTTTCACAGAAAACAGGTTTCATTTGTTTCCTGCCAAAAAAACCACCAGTTCTATGCATTTAGACACTGGTTAGGGAAACACCAGGGCTTGGTTTAATACAGAACAACTCTATATAGATAGATATACATGTGTATGTATATCTGCCGTCCACTCCAACCACCTCCTCTCTGCTGACGAAAGGCAAAAAGCAGCAAATCCTTCAGTGAGAAATGATGTTCTCATTATAAGTATCCATGGTTTGCAGAAGCATACGATGGCAACATTTTCTTCTGGCAACTGGGCTGATTAATCTGTTGCTGTGTACTCCCTCCAGCTTCAGTACTTACTCCTAAATGACTAATGTTTGCTGTAAAAACTATAGTGCCTGCTGTTTTAGTAAAATGCCGAGTCTTGTTTTTAAAAAGAAACCAGATCTTTGTGACCTTTTTGAAGTTTGATTGAATAAATGTGCTTCGGGGCGAGCGCCACAGACATTTTGAAAGGTAGTCGAGGACGGACTTTGCACCTTTAGTCTTTCCGCTGGTTTTGTTGACAATAGTAAAACATCAGTCGATGGTAAGAAGACTACCAGTAATATTCTTTATACAGACATCTACTGTATGGCTAAACAGCACAAGATGACAAAATAGTTCAAAGAGAGTTTGTGCCTTTGACAAAGGCGTTCGTGGTGTTCATGGGGAAAATGCTTTCTTTTTTTTAAATTCTGCTGCAGTACCATCAGTGGACACTCGAAAACAAATTTGCATGAAGGCTGAGCGGTGCTGCTTGTCACTGCTTTTCCTTTCCTCAATAGACAGGAAGTGGTTGAGGTGAATTGGAGATGTGTAGAATCCAGGACTTTGACACCAGAGACTGGAGTTCACATCCAGACTCCTGGAAGTTTTTCGGTTCAGGCAATAAAAGCGTATTGGTTAGGATTAGGAAGAGATTGCAGTGTGGTTTAAAGTCCCCATCAAAGAGCTAACAGAAGGCTATTTGCTTTTGTATAATTACGTGTTTCTTGTAAAAACAGGAAGCAGGGAGGGAGGCCGCCACCCCCCCACCCCCCCGCCGAGAAACCCAACTCTACTCCATCTCTTTTGTGGAGCAATGACCCAGTGACGACCCATATCTGCTGGCTAAATTAAAGGTCCTCTGAGGGGATATTAATATTTGAGAAAGCATGTCATTGGACGCAAAATTAAGTTTTGACCAGGATGAGTCATCGAACATTTTTTGATTGTTTTCTGGGAAATGACAAACTCTAAAATGCCATCAAGAATACTTCACTTTTTTGTCGTAGTTGGGCCAGACACTGGTGACGTGTAGTCTAAGACACATCATATAAAAAGGCTTAAACATCAAATTTGATTTCATGGAGACTTTAAATATTAATAAATACACTGTGAGACTGTTTTCTGTATTAAACAAAGCCCTGGTGTTTTTGTAAGTGTTGCCATTGACTAAACCTAATCAGAAAAAGAGCGACGGGTGTTATTTTAGCTTCATTCTATCCCCTCAAAAGGCCCAAATATACGTATACATGGAATCTAGAAATGTTGATGTGAAACTTATTTTTGGTTAAAAGATGTTGAGATTGTGTCTCTACGGTTTACAGAAATGTGCTATGGCGACATTTTCTCCTGGCGAATGGTTTGCGCGTGACAACACATCTTACTGTACCCTCATCGTCTCCTGCCCTCCTGTCCCGAGGTTTCTCCTCACCTTCTCAACACATGAGACATGAAGCTTCGAGTGTGCAGGTCGGAGTAAGAGGTTGCTCTTTTTCTCTGGTGGAGAGGAGGAAACAAACCGACCCCGTGGGCCCTGTTTGTTTCACGTCCTGTGCTCCACATCACCTGCAGTGTGCACAAATATCCTGCAGCTCTAAAGGTTTAGTGTTGGTGAGAAGATCCTCGGACATATTTAGGTGAGTTTATACATGTGCGATACACCCCGGTGTTTTTCTGGTGAATTGTATTTCGGAATGTTTCAAAATGTACACGTATGTATCAGATTTCTAGACTCACTGGGATTTGGATTGAAATATTTGACGTACACACTGATGTAAAAACAAAAAAGCTGCCTTTGTGAATTTAATGGCGTTTCTAAAGTTTTCTCACAGAATGCCAGGAGCAGAATGAAAAAATGGTTTTACTAGGGTTTCAAAGCATGGGGATAATGTACCAAACAAACACTGCAGCCTCTGAGCCAAACAAAACCAGACATTTGTGATCACATATAGCTTTGAACATCTACCTTTACAGGCGATTGTACTGTTTGCAGAACTAGTGCAAAGAGTGTGTTTTTAAATGTGGATAGTCAAGGTTCTGCATCTAGTATGTTCACATCAAATACAGCCATGAGCGGCAGTGTCAGGGTTCATACCAATAATTACAACCAGTGGGAGAATACATGTTTTATAATGATCTCACTGAGGAACACACTGAGCAGACTAAAAACAGCATGGCTGCGTAATCCACACATTGATCTAAAAATGTCTTATTCCTCAATTAAATTCACTACAGATTGAGCAGTAAAGCAACAAAGTGAGCATAAGGTGAACACTGGAGGCGAATTTGCACGCTTGACATGTTGGAGGAATGAATTCTCGTAATAGGCTTTGCTTCATGAATGTTTCTGGCAGTGGGAAACCATCAAGAAATAACACGCTGTTGCCCAACGTGAATATATGTGATGCATATAAGGTTCACATATTCACAAAAGGATATTAATGCAAAAAGGAAGTGAAGGAAATCCAGCTGATGGCTAAGAATGAAGACGAGCAAGGGTCAGTGTGTCGGTGAAGAAAATCAATACATATGATATGATTCATATTTCACCAATGGAAGAGTTGTTACTGCACCAGAAAAGATGACTTTGCTAAATAATTACCTTCTGCTTTGATGGGAGGTGGTCCTTTTTAACCCAGAATTAATTTACCTTTTAAAGGTTCAGACCTCCTAATAGTGTCATATTGTTGTAAAAGCAAAATTCAACCTTAAAACACGGTTCAAAACACACAAATTCAATACTAATTCAGCATCAATGTGAGTCCTGAGCCTGTTTTCTGGAGACAAGGTGGTCGTAGTGGTCATTTATCTTTGCCAACGGGTTTTCACGGCCCGGTTCGTCGCCGCTCCACGGCCCAGAACCGGTCCGGGCGCCGGAGGTTGGGAACCCCTGCTTTAAAGGATGCTTTGAATTAGGAGGTGGTTGTCCAGTTGTCCAGAACCCTACCCATGTACATTTCAACATAACTGTATTTTCAAAAAATACAGTTATGTTCCATTTTCTTAGTAAATCATGAAGCTTTATGTAAAAAATGCTGCCCCACATTTTCCACAGTCTGGGTCCATGGGGTGACACTGATTTTAGCCACAGCTCTACATTTTTGGTCAGAAAAGTCTGCCTGCGCGACCGTGCCTCATGGGTGCATGATGAGTAAATAGGTGTCATCGTTTTGAAGTAAATGTGTTTAAAAAGTCTGAAAATCAATGTGTAACTTTAAGGAATGTCAGACCAAACACCAACATTTTGGCTGTTACTGCAGAAACGTGTTTGTGGACGACTAATGTCTTTTGAAACAGCCTCAGAATCATAAGTGTCATTTAACCTGCGAAGATCTGGAACATGCACATCCACCACTTTATGAAATTTTGTAAAAGCATCATTTGCTATAAATGTTATAAATAGAAATGAGGACAACAGCTGTCAGCTGTGTACAGATTTAAGTACACGGACCTTAAATCTATCAGCTCCTCAATCAACAGCTCAGGCAGTATGTCACTAATTAATATGTGCATAATAGTAGTGGATGGAAATAAATTCACATATTCTTTTGCAGAATTTCTGAAAATTTTGCCATTTGGACGGAAACCCGCCTACTGCAGAGTA
>JAPQRN010000516.1:0-16918 GCA_037367275.1 Coranthus polyacanthus | reverse complement strand
ATATAAATAAATAAATAACCACAATCTTTTTTTCCGAACACATTCTTAGTCTAAAGCTAAAAACTAAAACTAACTACAATTTCCAAAACGTGATTTTTGAGCTCTCTCTGATCGGACGTTTCTTTATTTCTTTTCATTCGTTCTTCTGAGTTGTAGTGATCGTCGACCTCTAGGCTTGTAATTTACCTTTGACTGTTTTCTTTTTAATTTCTATCAAACACCACAGTTGTTCATCTTTTGTTCTGATCAATCAACTAGAAAGTTTCACGTTAATTCAGCTGCTCATTAGGAGCAGTTTGAGTCCTGGAGAAACTCTCTGGGTGAATAAGTAATAGCGAGAAAGATTTCAAAGCAAAAGCAACAAATAAAAGGTGCATTACCTTCCTGACCGGATATATCTTTCACTAATTGCGCCGGGGACTCGGAGTTAAAGGTGTAACATCACGACGCCAACACTGACGGGACAGAAATCAGCGACGACGAGGCCGCGGTATGGTCCCGGAGGTGTCTTTGTCTTTTGTTGTTTTCAGATCCTGCGTTCTCTGAGGGGAAAAAGTCTCTGAACGAGGATCTGACAGATGAGTCACCATTGTGAATCAGTGCGAGGTCGTCCATATGGCCCGGAGCCGCTCGGAGCCATATGGACCGTCTCTGTGTGATCAATCATCATCAAAACCTACAAGAACATCATTTTCACGCAGTTTCACATCAGCCGGAGCCAAACAACATTAGGCAATCTATGACTTTTCTTATCGACATCCAGACAATTACAACGGCATCAGCAGAGATCTGGCGCGGCCGACGGCGGACCGCGGTTTTCCTAAACAACACACTCACATTTTATGCAAAGAGTCGAGTGGACGAGCCAATGAAAACAGAACCAACACATAATCCAGTGAAGGGTGATACATCAACAACAACACAGCGACAGCTCACTTGAGAAACTCGAAACACTCGCTGCGTTTCCATGGATGATAATATTACACTATTAACCTGAATAATAGTCCAATCAGAATAAAAAGGCCTCATGTAACCACCTCAGTCCGAAGAGACGAGGGATTTTCAGTCGGGTTGAGAGGGTTGGTGTAAACCTTTGATCATCCATTCAACTGGAAAACATTAGCGCCTAATGAACATGTAAAGGCTCGATCGGATCAAAAACATCTATTCTTTCTGCACATGTAACATAAGGTGATGCGGCGAGCAAAGGTTTTTGTTGGAGGCCTTAAAAGATCCACGGATTGTTGGTTGAAAAAGCTCCAAACAATGAGTTTTTCAAACCAGTGTTTGAAAAGACAAACAAAGCCAGAATCCATCGAACCATCAATCAAATCCAAAACCGCTGGAACGGTCCGAAGGCCGTCTGTTCTCAACACTCAAACAGGCAAAAGTGGTTCAGACCCAACCCATTTTCAATTCTATGGTCTTATGGATGACCGAATGGAGGAGCAACGAAAAAAACAACTTATTTTCCGGTAGATTACACACTTAGCAGAGAGCGGAACCACTTTGAACATGTGAAAAAAGTTCTGTTCTGATGAAATGTTGTGGAACATGTAAACACACATCTATCAGGTCATTTTATTCAGCATCCATGGAAACGGTTACAGTGGAATCTTAACTGAAGAAATATCGCCCATGTTACTACAGCTACTGTTGTTTTTTCTAATTATACAATAAATCTATTACAAACAGAAACTCAAATAAAGCTGCGGTGCTTTGACGTTTTTTTTTGGCTTCACTGGACAAAATTCAGTTCCAGCTTTTTTTAAATTCAAGTGTGTGAAGGGAAACAAGACTTCTACCTCCTCCTCTGAACTGGCGTGTTTTCAGACAGGTGGGGGTTCAACACGTGATTGACAGCTGTGATGACCAATCGCTGATCAGGTTCAGTCAGATGTGACTCCACTGCTCTACTCCGTGACTCCACAGGAAGTTTGGAAAAGTGTCTTCTCTTTTCCACATCTCATCTGTCTTTGTGTTTAGTCTTTTGATTTGGACCGAGAGGAGAAGCTGCAGAAGGAAGGTGTGTTTTCAAATTCTGGTGGTTTTTTTCCCCTCCTTTCGGCTCCTGTAGCTTTAAGTAGTTTCACCTTCATACGCAATTAGTTTTCATTTCGTAGCTAAAAATAGGGCCTCCATTTCTCACAGTGCAATTCATAATGAGAGAATCGAGTAAATG
This sequence comes from Coranthus polyacanthus, assembly GCA_037367275.1. Taxonomy (NCBI): domain Eukaryota; kingdom Metazoa; phylum Chordata; class Actinopteri; order Kurtiformes; family Apogonidae; genus Coranthus; species Coranthus polyacanthus. The sequence goes on along the minus strand of JAPQRN010000516.1, from coordinate 14,736 downwards.
AACTTCATACTCACTCTGTCAGTTTTCTCCATGTGTGAACATTAAATGCAGCTCAGCAATTAGTATGTGTTTGGGAGGCAGATGTGAGTTGTTTAAATCTATTGCGGGAACATTTAAAACATATGTAATTCTGTTATGCATTACCTTTTTTTAGCAGTGGTAGAAATGTGCGGGAATCATGGTTTCAATAATGAATAACAAATACTGAAAATACTTGAAATTTGGCCAGATTAAAAAAGAACGATGAGCGTTTTTTCTTTTTCTTCACAAGAAAATCTTATTTTCAGCCGCTTTAATAAAAACCTGCGTTTGGAGACAAAGCTGCAACACTGTTGAAGTGGGACAAAATTATTCACTGAATCGGTTTCCATTGCACTTATTCACATTACCTACAAATAACTATCACACCTCTTTCAAGTGTAAAAACATTTTGCGAGATTTCATGGCTTGAATTTTCCAATGGGATTCTTTTATGTGTAAATTGAAAATGCAGTTAGAATCAGCTGGATGGAAACACGGCCACTGTTTTGACAGCGGAAAGGTTGCGATTTCATTTTTTTTAGGTGTTATCAGTAAGTTCGTTAACATTACTTGTCAGTGTTAGAGGTGATTGGTGCTGACGTCCCATCCCCAACTCGTGGTTTTGTCCCTGACGTTCATTAGGCATTTTAGAGTCAGTAAAAAATGTAGAAGTTACTGCGAGTTTGGATCGTGAGGAGACGACAAGGGAAGAGCTGCTTCAGGGAGCTGCTGTCACGAACCTCCTTCCATTCTTCTCGGACATGATTTCATTTTTGTGTAGTTTGTCGTAAATAACTACACCTCTTTCCGTTGACTTCTTGTTGTTAACGTGAACCCCGTGTAGTCCATGTGTCAGTTAAATCTGTCTAATCTGTGTCTCATTTCAAGCCTCGCTCTTCTGCCCCCGCAGGGCGCTGACTTCACTTAGAAAAACACGACTTCCCAGCAGCTTGTTTTCTGCAGTCGTCTCACGCGTTGGAGAAAGCTGAGCTCAGACACTCAGCTTCAAAACTGCTTCAGAAAGACGTGGACGGCGGAGACGCTGCGCTCCCTCCGGCTCATGTTTCCACTCGGCCCTCACTCCAGGGACTCGCAAAACAAAACCCCTAACGCTGCCTCTGTCTTTGTCTGACATTTTAAACTTTCACGTCGTGTTTTTATCCATAAATCATCAAAGTTTGTTGTGCTTTGAATCAATCGATTAACTGTGTGATGATAAATGTTTTCAAGGTAAAAAAAATAACCCGAAACAAAACAATAAGATCCAATACGTGACAGAAAACACTTTTCTGTAGAGATATGTTTGACACCTTTAGATTAGCTGAATTAAAAATGGAAGAAAACCCTTTTGTTTCATTATTTCATGTATTGTATTTTAATGTAAAACAATGAAATAGAGTAAATATAACGACGGACAGTAAGACGTGATGTTTTATTCTGATTAATTTGCTTAAACACTAGCAAGATTAACTGTTAAACGTTAGCATATCAGGACCTTTTCTTTTCGAATCTTCCAAACTCATAAAAAGGTGTATGATTCCTACATCGTGTGTCTAGTGAGTTCAGTGCCACCACAAAACAGAAATATGTAAGAAATAAGACCATTTTGGTAACTAGCTAACACAATGGTTTTATCATTTTTTTGTAGGAGTTAGCGGTTTGGTTTTCAGTCTCTAATTCCCACTAACCTTCAGTACTTGAATAAAAACCACTTTAGATGTTCTGTTGTGTCTAATCAACAAGATAAACATGTAAATGACACTTAGATGAAGCGTTTTAAGGGTGTATTTGTAATTTTGAGGGATAGTTTAGCCACTTTTTTAGCTAACGTAGGCTACGCTAGGCTAAAGTAGGCTACGCTAGGCCTGGACCAGACATTAAATGAACAAAAATGATGCGATTTAACTCTGTTTGAGTATAATCTGATGTATTTCTGCATAAATACTGACATGAACGTTGAGGTTTGTTACCAACACTTGGCTTTCAAAAATACAAACACGTTCTTCTACAAGAACTTCATTTTCCTTCACAAGAAAAGCCCAAACACAACTTATTATCATATCGGTGAAATTTAGATTTAAATTCGGAGTTAATAATAATTTATAAGTTAACAGCATTTAAAAACTATTCTTCCAAAAAATGCACTGGTTCAGTCTGCCTCAAAAAGTGCTGACAGTTAATGCTCAGCACAGCTCCCAGGCAATTTAACACAATACAGGAGACAAAATGTCAGCGTTTGACGTTAGTAACGGAGGGATATGGATGCATACTCACAGATATAATAATACTCTCTGCCAGGACGGAATTCGAAGCCTAAAGAGAAGGGCGTGAAGAGCTGAAACTTCTCGGAGAACTTGAGCGGTCCGTTGGGAGACAGAGGCCTGTTGCACTCCCAGCGTTTGAAGCCCTTGGCCGTGTAGTCGCAGGACGTGTAGCCGTCGTAGTTCACCATGAACAGCACGTAACGCTCGGCCCGTTCGTCCGACACGGGGTTCACGTAGTGCGGACAGTAGATGTCAAGGTAGTCGTTTATGCAGACGTCGATGTGGTAATCGCCCCGATAAAACCTGGACAGAGAAGAGAGAGAGAGGCAGGGAACTTCATTAGAGAACTCATTTAAAAACCATTAAACTGTGGCTGAAAGGGAACAAATCCCTGCAGCAGGTTTGACAATGTGAAAACAAGAACCAGGAATGAGGAGACTCAGAAAGCAGTTCATTAATTCTAACGTATAGTGTAATTAAGGAGGCCGGACTGAAATTTTCATATCTGTCGATTTAAACAATTACTGCAATAAATGTCAAATCATTATGTTTCTCAGTTTAGAGGCTGGTTTTTAGTCCTGAGTGATGGCTATTTGTGGTTTGAAGTTATTCATAAAAGATGCAACGAGGCTAAAATGACACAAAACAAGATGAAAATGACATAAAAGACGCGACAAAAGGAAAACGATGAAAGCGGCGTAAAAAGCCAAAATGACATAACAACGGTGAAAACAGGTTGAAACAGGATGAAAACGGTACAAAAGACGGTTATTTGTGGTTTTAAACTCGTTATGACCCCAAACAGCAGAACATTTCATAAAACTAGAGTAAAATCTACCTGAGTTAAATAAAGGAAAACAACAAAACATTGAAACAGTTTGTTACATCACGATAAATATCATTATTCTTTTATTACCGAGCCCTAATTTAAAGTATGTGTTTTCAACAGGTTTCAGAATCCGATGCTGATCCCGTGGTTTTCATGTTGTACAACGAGCTCCACACAGTCATGTTTACGGTCCGCATCGAGGACGGGTTTCGTGTGCGTCAGCAGTAACACACACAACATGATTCATCTAGTATTGCTGTTTACACACAAAGACAATTCCCACTATAGCGTCATACAAGCTCATGCGATCGCTGGTCTTGACCTTCTTAATGATTTATTTACACGTAGGAATACGCTGAGCACGCTCTCCCGCTGCAGCCGCTTTGTGTTTTCATTCTACATCCACGCCGCCTGCAGCCGCGCGTTGCTCAAGGGCACGTCAGCCGTTCAGGCCGGAACAAAGCCGCCCATCGATCTGTTTGGGGAGCTTTAATCCTGCCTGACGGAAAAAGATCTTATTGAGGCTAAAAACCATACGTGCGGGGAGACACGAGATCCCCTGAAAACATGATCTGTGATTGAAATCTATGAGTTATTGACAATGTGCTTCGTGTGTTTTTCTGTATGTTCATCGTCATGGATCAGGGGTAGAATTAGGCTGATCCTTCACTAATTCACTTGAACAACGACGCTGGCGTTACAACTGAAGCGATAATGAAAACCTCACTTTAACTCAAAGATCAGACAGAAAACTTTCAATTATCAGTGACAACAACTTTACTTTGCTTTACTTTTAAAATGGAATTTTAAACTTTTAGCAACTTTCCTAAAGTAAAACAAACACTCAAATGCTTATTAATGAGAAATAAATACACCGTGATGCAAAACTGTTCATTGATTCCGTGTGTTGTGTCTGATGAAAATGTATCATGTTTATATTACTTTTACAAATAAAAATTCATGAGAATACACTTGAGATCACATTTCTGCCTCAGTCAGTTGGAGGTGAGTCATTGTTTCTTGGAAATAATGACAGTTTTCACATAATTACACAATGATTTCATCACACAAATACATCACAAAGGCCTTTTTCATTGTCCTGCTCAGAAACGTGGACTTGATTTGACTTCTCGTCTAAAATAACATAATCCTTATTGAACATAATTTCAATCAGTGATACAGTCCACTATTATTATGTCTCAAATAAACAGCGTGTCTCATACTCGAAGAAGTAGGAAGAGTGAGAAATAAAAGCTAAACAAAGTACTCTGTACATGTTGCATCTGTGGTTTCTGAAGTGAAGCGTTTGTTGGTGGAGCTGCAATGTTTTCTCCATTCGCATCCATGAATAAAATGTTGCCAATGAACAATGATGTTAATATGAAATGTATTTTTGGTTCAGAAACACTGAGATATTAAATGTAGCAGTAGTTTGTAGAAACGGAAAGTGGCAACATTTTAGTCTTGAACGACGAGAACAGTAGAATCTCAAGAAACGATAACATGGTCCAAAACAACCCCACGCAATTCAGATCCAAAGCCAAACCCTCCATCAACTGAAAGCTTGTCAAAAAAGTGGGTTTTGTGTGATGTTATTCAACAAAATATGCTATACATCAAATAATGTACGACCCAGAAAGTGATAAAGATGTTGTCCAGGCCTCCTACACCTTTACATCATCTTGAGTTTTGTCTCCACAGCCAGTTTTACTCTCATAATAATACTGAAAATTCAGAAAAAGAAAAAAAGTCTGAGCAAAAACCACAGGTTTCCCACAGCACTGGCGCTTGGATTCCTAATAATAACATGACACGTGACAAGAACAGATCTTATCAAGGCTAAAATTGAAGAAAAAAGCAACCATATGTGCTCCTGAACTGGGGAAGCAAAACCATATCCTGGCTCTTCTGGGTTTGTTTTCAGGATATCATCGTGTCAGTCTCAATCATCCCGAGCCTCTTTGTGAGACTCGGCCGAATCCCCCTGAAACAGACCCGCCCCGGCAGAAACCTCTTACGACACCCGCTCCTCAGTCCTAAAGCCATATATCAATGTTGGTGCTCGGCGGTGATGACTTATGCTGGTGCTGAAATTAAAGTCCCCTAGCGTTACAGGGCTAATCCCCTGGTTAGCATGTGCCTTTAGCAGCTTTAAGAGGATCCCTCTGTAGAATGAGATTTTCATTAGCTCAATATGACAGCTTGATGTAGGAGCCCCATGTGGGAACTCAGAGTCTGGGAAAATGAGGCCTCGCCGTGAAACAGCCCCGAGATTTTTTTTTTTTTTTGCCCGGTGTTTACTGTAAACCGAGCGGACAAGAAAAGACGAGGGGAAAAGTGCTGCGGCGAGATATGCCAGGTATTCATTCCTGAGGATTGGAAACACATATTCCCATAGGCGCCGTATAAGGTTGCAGTTGTGAGGCTTTTAGCGGAGACAGATTAGGCCCGGACGGACGGCTGGTCATGTCTCTGTAGCTGCTAATGGCCCGCGGTTCAGTATCACTGACATACTGCGGATGTCTTCAATACTCCGCCTCTGTTCATTGACACAGCGAGGGCCGACAGGGGAGACGGGCCACAGACCGAGCTGGAGCGAGCTGATGATCCGATACGGGTGAACCGGGCCGGAGTAACACGGGTCCTCGCAGGCCACGGATCAGATGTTGCACCGACTTCTGCTCCTCGCCCAGGGAGTAGGAGGAACATTCAGCTGATCTGAGCAGAGTTATTATAGGTAAAGAAAACAGATACGCGCCAATATGCAGGTTTTTTAAACCACGGAGGAACAGACACGGCTTCAAAGTAAAGCATCTTAAAGTGTAATACCACCGATGGCCACTAAATGCTGACTCCAAAACTTTTCCACCGACATGGAACCGGTTCGAAAACCTCATTTCGACCGACACAAAAATAGGGTGAAAAAACAGAAAAGCAAAATAAAAACTACAGTGAACAATGTGACATGGACTAAAATCACACAGAATTGTAAAATGACCTTCATTTTTGTTCAGATTGGATTTTTGACATGAAGCTCATTCACTCTAAAAAAACATGTTTTCTTAAAAATGTTTTTAAAAAGAAACCTCGTTCCTGGAGGTTCACATCTTCATTCTCAACTGTTTTGGTGTGTGTGTGTGTGTGTGTGTGTGTGTGTGTGTGTGTGTGTGTGTGTAAATGGTTTTCTGCAACTTAATTGGCTATTAATGCAACTATTTAAAGTTTTGATTTCGCTCCGGGTGCTAATTATCGAACTCTGCTGTGGGTCGAGGAATGTTAATGGTTCTCGTTGTACAGGAGTGAAATGGTTTTGCACGATATGTGACCACGAGTAAACAACGGGTTTGTGAATCGTATTTGATGTCATTCATTCTTTCATCTGACGTTTTTCTGCATCTGTAAAACGAAGTCCTCCAAATAAAAGTACTCATACGCTCGTAAAAACTGAACTGAAATCAAAACCCAAGCTGACGGACTAATTAAAAGTTTCTAAACTATGCAAACTGATCTGAGGCCAGGTGAGGAGTCGGGGGAGGGGCCGAGGTGCAGCTGTCACGGCCAACACGTACATGTTCGGGCTTCTGGAGGCGTGAGCAGCATAAAGGGAGGTGTGTGTTGGCCGAGGCCTGCTGGGGGTATCGGGTTGTCGCTACACAGATTGTAAATGTGCTGCAGGATTAGTGGCCGTCCTACTGGGTGTGCAGGGGCAGCGCATGAACGGAAGCGCGTCCGTACGGGCGGTGTGGATGGCATATTCTTATCTTTTTCACCTGCTAATTATAGTCCGGTTAAATGTGAAACCGAAGCTCTTGTTTTCTAAGAGTCTTTTCCCTCCAGTATTCGACTCCAGGCACAACACGGCCTCCTTCAGCCTCAGCGTCGGGGCTGCTCGCTGATGTTATGACTAACTCATCTGCTTCGTCCTCCCGTGTCTTAACTAAGCCTTAAACGTTAGCGGCGACCGCGTGAGTGTCGGCGGCTGTCAATCACGGTCGACCCCGGAGGAACAGCTGAGATTAGTCGGGATCAAGCCGGGTTTATAACTAATGTTTTTCAGAGAGAAAAGCTGGGGGAAAAGTTTGTGAAAGTTGACAGTGTCTCTGTTCTGACCTGAAGAGGCGACAAAACGAAGTCAATTTGCTCCTTTAATTGGATTTTACTTGTGGTGGTTCGGCCATTTTCACTAGTATTTGAGTTCAATACTTTCACTCAAGTCCTGTACTGCATTTACACAAATGGGGGGCTTGTACTTTTTACTCCACTACGTTTGTCTGAAAGGTTTAGCTCCTTCCTTCCTTCCTTTTCGGCTTCGTCGCCACCACGCCCGTTTTTCTGAGCTCATGAAAACGTGACTTTTAACGGATACGTGGTTCTCACAGAACAGATGATGATCTTATAGAATATGAGGCGTTGATGTGGATTAAACCAATCAGTTCATAAAGTCATTCAAATGAGCTCAACATTAAACATTAACAGCAGTAAAATTAATCAAGAACATCAGATATAATAGTAAGCGTTCATTGTTCTTTTCACTGTGTCGAATGTACAACTTTGATCTGAAAACTCCTTCCATCCCTGAACCCAGCTCCGTGGATTCATATGTTTGCTATTATCTGTATTGGTAACAATGCTTTACGGATGTTTGCTTAAGTGCAACAAGGTGCCATCGGTTCAGGCAGGATGTGTCCACATTTGAGTGAAGAAGTGAAACTGAGTGGAAACTACATCCGACTGTGGAACATCCATCACTGGCGCTTCAGCAGCCGAACGCGATCTAAACACATCGGCTCAGGATTGGGAATGCAGATTTACTCCTTTTAAAGTTTTACTTCTGGTAACTGGATCTACTTTCTACCCAAGAACGAGTCCGTAAGAGTTCTGGAGAAATGGAGTAAATAGATAAATGGAGAAACAAACAAACCCAAAATACACACATGTAGTAACAAAGATTACTAGAATTTAAAGCTCAATAGTGGGTTTTTTTAGGCTGATTACGTTAAATATTCATTTTCTTTCCACGAACCGTAACATAAATCAACATTTTCAACATTTATTTACCAGATAATGTCCACATAAGGTGGAAAAACTAAAGAACTTCGTGCTTCGTATCATTTATTGGCTGAGAAATACACATCGGTCTGGTGCGTTTTATCCATCAAGAACTTCAATCAGAACTTTTTAAAACCAGTAATTAAAATGATTTGCAAAAACAAAAGCTCAAGTAAATCAATATGTGAGCACTAAAAATGAATTCAAGACCAAGGAAGAATGAAATGAAGAAAAAGGATCCAATAAAGTAAATAAATAATGTGTTTCTTTATAGTCAGATCACTAAAGTCGACTGAAAAAGACGACAGAATCCAGAGTGTAGGTGTTTAATGCAACAGAAGATAAAGTGCAGGCGGCAGATGCTCCAGATGTTCGCCAGATGGAGGCTATGAGGAGCTTTTTGAGTGGCAGAAATGAAATATTGATAAGACGCGGAGCCATAAAGACACACATGTAGTCGAATATTTGACATCTGAACCTTCAGCGTCTCCAGGTTTCTTCTTTCGAGCGGCTAACGGAGACTTTCTCCTGCTGATCTCCTCTCTCGTCCCACCTCCTCCACCCCCTCCTCGGCCTCCGCGGTCCGGGCCGAAGCGTGAGAAACCTCCATTCATTTACGCAGCCGTAAGCCCTCGGCTGTTGAAACGCTCCTCGGCGTCAGGGGTTTCTTCATTTCCATTCGATTTATCCATCTGTTTTTCTAAATGGTTTCGTTGTTATAGGCTATTTAGTGAGTCATTAAGCTTTCACGGGTCTGATCGAGCCACTTTCAACAGTTGTGGTTTTTTTTTTGTTGTTACTTTATTTATTTATTTCTCTCTTTTTTTTGCTGTCGTTTCCGAGCAGCGGGAGGCACAGCAGACTGATCGGGGGTTCAGGGTTTTACCGGCGGGAGGCACAAAGAACGATCCGACCCCGACAAACACAACAACAACAACACGGTTCAGCAGTTTAGAAATGTGTCATAATGAGCCATTAACAAATAAAAGCACCTTAATCCTAAACCTATTTGTCCTGGGGATTAATGATCCCTGATTGGCTGAATTACTCACGGTCATTTAGAGGCGCTTATCAATGAATCAGTAACCGGAGCTCTTAACAAAGCACACATCGACGGATAATCCCTCTTTTCAGGGAGCTCTCACTCTTGTTTGCTTTCTTTATCCCCATCTGTTTCTAAGTCTTTGGCCTGGCACAGGTAAGCTACAGGGAAACGGCACAGACACAAGAGGAAACAAGAAGCAAAGTGGAAGAAGGAAAGAAAAGACAAGAAGAAGATGTAAAAGTTCAAGAAAAAAGAAAAAGTTTAGTCTGGAAACTAATCCGTTCACATAAGATGTCCATGATTCATGATTTTACCGTTCTGTTTATGCAAAAAAAAAAAAAAGCATCAGTTTGAAAAAAGAATCACGGGACAATAAGCGTCTACTTTTTATTTTGTTCCTTATACAGTTATTTTGCCAAACTTATACAAATCCCCAGTCTGCAGTCTAGTGCTTTTTTGCGTTTCCATTACGTCCATTAGGTTCCAAGCGAGAAAACGCGATTTAAACGCGACATAAAATCATGCAGCTCACAGATTGGAATCACACAATCGCTGCGGCGTCAGTACACGTGTGTCATCACGTTGCGACGCAGGACACGAAGCCAACCTGGCGTGAGGTCTCCTAAAACGTCACAGCAAATTTTCAAGTAGGCTCTGTCAAAAAAAGAGTATAAACGACTATATTCTGACCACATCAATATGTTTACGATGCGTTGCCATGACGACCAGCTGCGCTGAGGCGGTACTACATCTGCAGTGGAAACGCAACAAGCTGGAAGTCGAGGCGAGGTGAGCTGATGGCGTCAGTGGAAAAGCGCCGTAGGTGTGTTTCCATCTGAGTACATTCCCATCTCGTTTGTTTGTTCATATGTGAATCAGATCAGCGGGAACAGACACGTAGAATCGTATGTTTTTAATTCTGATTTGAGACACTTTTACTTGACTTTTAGGTCTGATTGTTTGCAATGTGACCTCAGTCTGAACAGTCACACGGGAATTCATACAACGGTTCAACCCTGTCTCACAGAGAGCGCGTTCATATGCAGCTAAACTGCAAATACAAGTATGTTTTGTAATGTTACACGCATTTCATTTATTACAAATATAATCAGTGCCTTCATTTTGTTTGCGTCCTGACTCCCATTCTTGTCATCTTTGTCTTTTTTGAATTCGCTCCACATACACTGATAAATGAAACCGTGAACGCTGACTTCAGTGACTTCAGTGACCTCCATATTTACTTCTGTATAATGTGCTGCTTGACTTCTTTGTCCTTTTGCTCATTCGTGTCAGTTCAGGACCGTGACCAGTTCAAGCTGGAATGTGATTTTGGCCACGTTGGAAAAAAAAAGAATAATGTCAACAGCCAAACAAAAAGATTAAAACTGAGCAATAAACCTGAAATCAGCTCTGAGACTGGCAGTGTGGACGTAGCCTGAAGAATGTTTGAGGTACTGCTGTGACACTGCAGAGGAAAGACAGGAAACCAGACAGAGAGATGGTGAATTTTTTGGCAAGAAAAGTCTTCAAACTTGGAATCAAAGTGGGGGAGTTTTTGCTCAGCTCCTACCAGGCCACTGCTTTAATGTGTCCATAAAAACTAACTGCATTTTTATATCTTTTTGCAGAGCTTTTAGAGAGCGTTAAATGAGTCTGTTTTGTGTATTTTCAACTGTGAGGATTCAGTAAGGTTTTCTCCAACTCATCCATAAAACAGACCAAACAGAAATGGCAAATTAACATAAGTTGGCCTGAATTTCCCTTTTTTTTTTCACCGTTCAACTCTTTTTAAAAACACCGTCTCGTTGTACTCTCTTTTGGAACACGTTATCTGAACGCACCAGCTCCTCGCGTTCACGTGGAAATGTGGATTAATTAGCATTTTGTTCCGGTAAAATTTTTGCTAATTTTGTTTTAAAAAAAAAAAAACATTTACATGAGTAAAATGAATGTTGTCCATTACGGCTTTAAGTTTTTGCAGGATTAACGGAGACAAAGATAGTAAAAGATAATAGGGAGGGGTAAGGGAGAGGTAAGACTTTGGGGGAGAAGAAGAAGAAGCAGAAGAAGAAGAATCAGGAAGGAGTCGAGGTGAGAGAGTGGAAAGCAGAGGATAAAGCCCCCCCTGCTGTTTTCCTCTTGACCACAGTCAGGTCAGACAAGGGGCATCTTCCCAGGGATTTTCCACAAAGACACACAAAGAGGAGATACTTGGAGCCACAGAAACACATGAAGCCGCCCGTCGAGTCAAACACACTGATACATCTACCGTCATGCACGGCCTGTGTTTCATCAGCAAACTGCAGACTTCACGCTGCTCAGACATCACATTTACTCTGCTCTACTTTCTGCACGGAAGCAGCCGTCACACACATATATATACAATTACTACCTTCAGGTGGATGTTACAAAGCCAGAAAATGTAAAAACAACCACTGTGAGCTTTCATTCCTCTGTAACAACCAGCCCAGTCCTTACTTATGACTGCGTAGTTCTGTGTGTTATGGATTATGGTTTTATGGTTTCATTCCATTGGGAAATAAGGTCCTGAATGAATGTGGCTGCAGGAGGTTTTAGTGGATTTTATCTTCCATCTTGTGTTATGCATTCAGTGCATTCTAAAGTCATGTTGATTTGGGTGAGGTTTAGTTTTTTTTTTTTTCAATCTTACTTTACTGGAATCACAGCATTTTATCCCAGTGTTTATGTTCATTTTATGTCTATTTCATGTAAAGTACTTGGTGCACGTTTGCTTTTTGTGAAGCGCTGTGAGCTATTTGAGCTGCTATTCTCATTCTAATCTAACTGCAGTTTCTCTGTTTTTATATCTCTATAGTTAACAAGCCATGTGCAATACTTTACATATGCTTTTTATGTCTGTTGTATGTATTTATTATTGTGTCTTGTCTTGTATTGTCTCATTTCTTTTCTGTGGAGGAATCACATCTTTAAGTACTCACGACAAAGTTAAAGTTAATATATATTGGATTATAATCACTGATGCAGTTCTGTGTTCATCTTTAATGTTGCAGCTGGTGAAGGTGGGGCTCAGTTTAATGACTGTATACACTGATGGGCAGCCTAATAATAATACATCATATTAGTTTGTAAGTTGATTTTTATTTTAAACTAATAACATGAGCACTTAAAGTTAACTTTAATAAATGTAGTGGAGTAAAAAGTACAATATTTGTCCATGAGATGTAGCAGAGGAGAATAAAGTAGCAGAAAATGGAAACACCCCTCCACTCAAAAACAAATGTCTTTCTTTTTTTGGCTTTTATGATCATATGTTGTCTTTTGTTTCCATCTTTTCGGTTCATACTGCCTTTTCAAACACGCTGCCATCATGTGCAGTTTGTGATGTCAGCCTCTAGGGGGAGCTCTCTAAGGGGCCACAAAGGGTCCTGTGATGTGATGTGATGTCACCAGACGGGGTCTGTCCATCCGCTTGCCCTCGGGGTTGGGAGGTCTCGATCCCCCCTCCCTCCACCTGTCCCATCATTCATAGCTTCGCCGCTGGGAAGTTAAAGCCATTATTAGTGACTTGGCTAATTATATATATATATACATACATACACACACATATATATCTGTCTGAACGCACAAACACACAGAGTGTATTTAAACACATAATGTGTCTGCCAGGGGGCTCAGTCCGGTTGGGCGTTGACAGCAGAAAGATGGGAAAAATGGAGCCTGTAAAGTATAGACAGCTCTCTGTTTCTGTTTTTTCTTCTTCCTGGGAACAAAACCAAGGGAGGTGAATAATTGGCCTCAGATTGAAAACACATTGCTGCTTGTGGGAAGGCACCTCGGATACTTAAAAAATAAGCCCAGTCTGCAGAGAAGAAGCCGAGAGAGAGAGAGGGAGGGAGGGAGGGAGGGCGAGCGAGCGTGGTCTGTTTACGGTGCTGACGGTGCCAATCACCGAGACGTCCTTCATCCAGCTGCAGCTGCACCGTGTGCCAGGCTGACAAAGACCTACACTGAGCCTCATACATGTTCCAACGCCTGCGGTACATCATGTCCTGTCGTCTTCTGTGGTGAACAAACACCACGTCTACTCCGGTCACGCATGTAGCTGCTCATTAGACGTTACTTCAGGTGTCGGCTCCAAACAAAAGTACTTTTTCTCACAGATTTTCACCAAAATCTTTAAACGCTTGAAACTATTGCAATATTAAAAATTAAAGATATGTGGAAAGAGAAGTCACTGCATACACTGTACCGTTCCCTCATAGTTCCATACATGACCTGCTGCGTCAAGGTTTGAGGAAACCAAGAGGCTTTAGTACGTTACAGTGTAATACCGCTGACGGCCACTAGATGCTGCTCCATAAAGCCCTGGCTCCCATAGACTTACATTGAACTTCTCTCTAAAAATACTATGTCAATATTATTATTTGGACCCTTTAAGACGCGATCTGGTCCATCTGTACATTTTTAACTCGGGTCTAAAAGATTCTTTGACGTCTGCCGTGTCGAGCTTTGATTGACAGATGTGATTGACAGCTCACTCACCTGCCGAGTCGGACTTTCAGAGCTTCTTTTTATTAACTAAAACACATTTTTTCCTGACAGAAAGCTCCACTGTAGTTGTGATTAATAGGCTCCACTAACAAGATGTAAAATGACTTTGTTACACAGACGTCTGATGAAGTTTACAGTTTACAGAGTCAGTAAGCTAGTGTTTCACAGTAGCTCACCCAAAACCCTTTACAGCTCCACCCCTTGTGTCCAAATATGGTCACTTCCGGCTCCAAAAGGCCAACACGGTGACGGTCAAATCGCAAACTACTGGCTGGCAGTTCAGAAAAGGTTCCTCTGTTCAATAATATATACAGTCTATGGAGGAAACATCTACAAAACCAACGCTAATCCAATTTTCATGCTACAGAAGAGAGCGACAGGAATTGTAAATCGATCAGATTATTACACACCAATCAATACAATATGTATTCATTTACATGCATTCAAATTTCATGACCTGGTTGATTTTGAAACTGCACAGACAATGAATAAAGCACAAAATAATTGACTTCTAAATGGTACTCAGTCACAGAGAACCAGTATGAACTCAGAGGAATAGTATTAGAGTATAAGAGTATTTTCACAGACCGCAGTTGTCTTTTGTTGTACTGGGTTTCGTCACCACTGTTTGATTTGAGTGAACTGACCCTTTAAGAGGAATATCTGGGTCTGTCTTATGAGGACGAGGCTGTCCTGCAGGTTAATTACTGACAAAGCTATTCTGGTGTCAGGGAGGTCAAAGCATCAGCATGGGGTTAGTGTCAGTCAACACACACACTGACAGACACACACTCACACACACACACACTGACAGACACACACACACACACACACTCACACACTGACAGACACACACACACACACACACACACACACACTGACAGACACACACACACTCACACACACACACACACACTGACAGACACACACACACACACAGACAGACACACACACACACACTCACACACTGACAGACACACACACACACACACACA
>JAPQRN010000515.1:0-16925 GCA_037367275.1 Coranthus polyacanthus | reverse complement strand
CCCAAGCTGTGCGTGGAGGTGAGCCCGACTATATCTAGACGGTACCTCTCAACCTCCTGCACAAGCTCAGGCTCCTTCCCCCCCAGTGAGGTGATGTTCCAAGTCCGAAGAGCCAAAGTCTGTGTCCGGGGATCAGGTCGCCGAGGCCACCCGATCCACATCGCACCTGGCCCCTATGGTTCCCTCTGCAGGTGGTGGGCCTACAGGAGGGTGGGCCCACGTCGCCGGTTCGGGCTGAGCTCCGTGGCTGAAGGCCCGGCCACCAGGCACTCGCTTGCCAGCCCCAACCCCGGGCCTGGCTCCAGGGAGGGGCCCCGGCTGCACCATGCCAGGCGACGTCTTGGTCCTTGCTGTAGTACTGTCCATATGGGGTCATGAACTGCTTTTGGTCTGACCCGTCACCAAGAACCTTTTGCTTTGGGAGACCCTACCAGGGGCATAAAGCCCCGGACAACATAGCTCCCAGGATCATTCGCCACTCAAACTCCCCACCACGATAAGGTAGCAGTTCAAGGGGCCGGGTGCGATGTGAATCCTATAATCAATGCAAAATTTGACAGGAAGCCAGTGGAGCTGTTGAAGTACAGAGTTCTGGACCAGCTGCAGTATTTCTAATAATGCTTGCATACTTTTACTCAAGTAACATTTTGCACTCAACTTTAACTTGTAGTGGAGTAGTTTCACAGTGTGCTATTGTATTTTTAGAGCAGGAATGTTGGACTTCTTCAATCTTCTGTTTTTCCTTCTTTTCTTTTCACCATAGCCTTGTGTCACTTCCTGTGATTGATCTAAAAAGGAAAGATGGACTTCTTCAACCACAGAACTGTAGGAACAACAACTTGATTGTAAAAAAAAATATTTCTTGAAGTCCAAAATTGCAACTGATTCAGGAGAGCTTTATTCAAATGAGAGATGAGAGAAGCCCAGTAGCATGGCTGAGTGTCTGCGACAATGTATACAGTTACAGTACTGACAAACGGTATGGTCTGATGGTCAGTGAAACCTTTGAAGTTGGAAAGAACAACAAGAAGTGAATTCTATTGTGTGTGTGTGTGAAAGACATGAAATAGGCAGCCATTGCCATGATAACGCCAAGGTTTGATTGAAAAGTGACAGGCTGAGTTCATGATGTCTTTTGTAGAATGAGGCTGATGTGCAAACACAGCCGAGTGTGTGAAATATGGATTTATATGTGGAATTGAAACCCCATGAACTTGCACAAGAGAAAATAAAACCATGAAAGCTGTGAAAACAGCATCCACACATCTGTTAAGTGAAATCAGCTGTATGCATATACATATATATATATATAGACTTGACTAATTTAGTGCATTTATGATGTTCATTTTATTCATATTCATCACAATCAGCAGCCATTTGTAATGTTTTCTCAGTTCATCATTAGAGTGATGTGTCTAAATGCAGGCATTAAAATGCATATATTTTCATCCCTCATCTGCAAAAGTGCATTATGACATAATGTTCTGACCAGCCTTTTTTAAACAATTTGCTTGGTTTGAATTCTATAAAAGTGGGTCATGAACTAATGACTATGGCAAAAATGTGGGTCCAAAGGTGAGACCCCTGCATTAGAGTTCATGTTGATATTCTTGAAAAATGACTTTGAGAAATGTCTGTGTTTCCACTTAGCAAAAAGTATTAGACTGTGTCTGATCTGCTGAGAGTGTTTGGCTTTGTTGCTCTCTGCAGCACCCCCACATTATCATTTAAATACTATACCATTTTGCCATCGCTTTCAATAGTGTCTTCTTTTTTATTCAGAGGTTTTCTGAGGGTGAATACTGAAGCTGAGCCTTTCACTCACCACCAGTGAATATAACTGTCTGCTTTGACCAGTATGAGAGAAAAACCATCTGTTGTAAAACTCCATCACAGTTTACACAACCACATCCTGCTGATCTTTGATGCTCTGTTTAATGTCTTCATGCATACACTTTTCTGTGAAATGAGATTTTAATAGACATTTAAATTTGATCTCCAAATTAAACTCTGGGTTTGTTTCCAGCCTATTTGATTGTCTTACTGCTCTTGTTTCGTGGTTTGCTAGAGTTTAAACTTCCTCACAAAGTGGGACGAGCACCAGTAAAAATCACTATGACTTGGACGTAGCCTGATCCTATATTATTACATGAAATCTCGATGGCTTGTCCTATGGGGCCATGTGTCAGATCTTTAGCTGCTTTTTTATATTTTGCCTACACAGTGCATCTTCCTGAAAAGGATCACATTTCTGCATAAGGCTGCAGGTGGGTTTTCCTGGGCTGTAGACAAAATTAAATGATGCTGGCATATGTAGTACCACGGTGTGAAATATAGTGGGGTGCTTGTCCAGAATGCTTGTTTTGGAAGGACTAAGTCAGGGTTGCCAAGTCACACTTTGACCATTTTGGCAGAGTGAGAGCATGAGCCTCCTGCATCTTTTGGAGAACTGCTGTTATATTGGCAAATACTGGCTGATACACACTAATGGGTCATTCAATCTTAACCCATTTTAAAAAGATGGGAGACCACAGATATCATCTCAAATTTAACACATTTTTAATATTTTAATCCACACCAGATGATTCAATCCAGATGTAGGCCCACACACAGGGTGTTTTATACACAATGATTGTAGATTGTCATAGCACTTCTAGTACTCAGGCTCAATCCATTTTTTAAATTTAAAGTTTTGTGAATGCCATTAAAAATTAATTCCATGATTTTCCAAAACCTTCAATTAATGGAATTTTATGACTTTTCCCAGGTTTGGAAAATGAGATTTTAAAATTCCATGACTTAGTGTCTCAATGTGTATCACTGTACTGTCAAACACCAAGGAGGAAAAAAAGACATATGAAAACACGAGAGCAGCATGTTTAAACCTGACCGCAAAAACCAAAATGTATTCATATCCATGCGTCAGTGTCAGTCTGCAGCTGTCACAGTGATGACGCTGCTGTCCATTAACGCTCTTCCTCCTTTGTCCGTGATGGACATTAAAACTCCTGGAGTGGGGACGTTAAACCTCACCTTCTTGTGGAGCAGCGACAGGCATTTGTGCTCAAACTGTTGCTTGTCCACTGCAGCTGGACTCGGACGGGTCCTGTCGACCACAATGCAAAATGGGGGAGGGCCCTTTGTTCTGCAGGGGTCCCGGTGTCCGGAATAAGCATGGTATCTCCTCGGAACATTTTGTGACTATCATGTGAGTATCATAAACTCTGCACCTCACTGTCCCAGTGTGTTCTTTTTTATAACCACTATTATATTTTTTCTCAAATTTTGCTCTTTACTTGAATATTACATGTGGTTAGTAGTATTAGTGGAGTAGGATTTTTTCTTATTATTCTATGTTTTCTTCTCATCAAATCTCACATTTACAAATACAGTATATATTTACAAACAAAACAACAAAATTGAAACATTGGGTGCATGCATTATCTTTACAATCTTTAAATTAACTTATTGTTATGCTCTCACATTCTTTTATTTACATAAATAAATACATGTCCACAAGCCTGTGGACATCAACACTGAAGGCAAGAAGTCAACTACCGACTTACTGGTCTCTCTGGGGTCAGCTCTCCTCTTGAAGCTGAGGCCTGGCAGAGACTTCAGTGAAGGGAGCTCTATGAATTCGTTCAGGCAACTGCAGGTAGGGGTCCACACTGGGGTGGCGTTTTGGGTTCGGGGGGTGGTGTGATCCTCCACTGGCCACTTGGATCTCCTCCTGGTTGACCTGGACCTGGAGCATGTGTGCTTTCTGCTGTGGGTGCAGGCGTCAACCTTTTGGGCAGAGTCATCTCGGTTGTGTTTGGAGGCCGAACCATTTACCAGTGTTTCTTTGAAACTCTGTGGCATGGCATCCTTTCTCCTTTTCTTCTCCTTCAGCCTGAAGTCTTTCACCTTGTCTTTCTTTTCCTGTGTGTGTTTCCTCGGCTTTGGGTGTTTGTTCATGCTGTCGTTTGACTTCTGACTCTCCATCTCTGGCTTGTTCTTTCTTGGGACAAACCGTGGGAGAAACCAGCAGCCTGAAGGACAGGAATGGTGACCGTTAGAGACTCTCTGAACCAGGGTTATTAGAGTAACTAAAATTCACATTTAAACCAGCTGTAATAGAATAAAATCACTTAATGCAATACAGACCTTCAATAAAGAATTGTGTTGTATCTGTTTTTAAATGGATATGTCTTTGAATTCTTTCACCACCCACCACTTTATGGCACATTCACATTCTATCAACCATTGGAAATGCATTTTTTTAAATGTCTTTTTCCAATGGTTGTCAGAGGTTACACTTACACTTGTTCTTGACCTTAATTTGTGAAATGCCTTTAGATAATTGTGTATTATGCTTTCATATTGAATCAAATTGGAAATCATATGGATTTGGGACCTTCTACTTCATCACTCAGAGTACGTTGAATGAGTGAATGATTGACTCCACTCACTATGGTGATGAAAGGGCCAAAAGACAGAGCACAGACGGAGATGGTGTATTTCAGTTATTTACTGGACCAGAGAAAAGGTGTACATTAGCCTGAATAGACAGTGTTACATGTTTTGGAAATAAGCTTTTAAAATGTTGGTTGATCGTTTATTTGGGTTTACTGCCCATTGGTACCAGACATTAATATACACTGAAAAAAAACAGTTATGTGGATTTACTTGATTTTAAAGTGTACATTGGTCCCACGTGATTCAATTGTGGTCAACCGACATACTTTTCCTCTTCCTTACATGATATTTTCAAGTTACTGTAATGCTGATTGTATAAAACTGTTAAAAATAATCATGTTGTTTTAAAATGATAGAATCATGTTAATCCAAACCATTTTTTTCAGTCACCTTAATACCTAACCATTGTGTAAAATGACCATGTCGAGGGTACCTGATTTTCAACATCAGTTATTTCTTGATTTTTAATTATTATTTACATGTATCATGTAAAATAAAGAAAGAGAATTATGTCCAGGTGATCCAAGTTAAATCTATAAATCTAACTTCATTACTTCAATCATTACTCAACTCTATCAAAATGTGTTGCAGATACCATTTACATGTTTTAGTGTGCAAATACAATTAATACATTTTAAAAAATGTATGTAACAAAGAGACAGAAGTCAGAGTAAAATATAAACATTTTTGCTGTATTTGACTGCAAAACTTTACAATTACCTGATCCAAAACAAATCAGTGCTGTACTGTATTCCCCACATCAACAGCAGTGGATTCATATATTTAAATATAAACAAGTACAGCTGTTTTTACAGTGGACAATGAAATAATCTATTCATGCATAAAAGGACTAAACAACATCAGATCCAAAATGGGTTAGAGGCAAATTGCAGTTACTTGCTTATAAATTCTAGTTCAAAACTTAAAATCTCTATGTAGATACAAGTGGGAAAAAGAACAACCCAACATAAACTGTTTTCCCTCAGTTTATACTTTTTCAAGCTATTGTTGAAGAGGTCACAGTCACATTAAACAACAAGCAACTTTCGGTCCTCACATGGATCTTTAAAGTGTAACACTATAAGGTGTTTAAAAATGTAACACCAAATAAATCTGTGACCAACATCCACTGTGACATACTTTATGTAAAACAAATACAAATAAGTCAGTCAGATGTAATAGTGGCAACTTGCACTAACCCCGCTCTGTTGACAATGCTTACTGCAGAGGTGCAGTTTGGAACTGTACTTGAAAACTTAATGCCCCATTAATGTGGCTGTGATTTTTTTCTTGTGCTGTGTAGGAATATAACTAGGTTCAAATGTTTACAAGAGCACAATATAATTTCTACAAAAGCATAAAGTCCCAAAGTCCTTAAAAGGGTGAACGTTTCAGCAGGGAAAGATATTGTATTATCATTTAGTTTGAATATTTTGCAGGTCAAACTCAAATGTGTTCAAGTCTGTTGCAGATTGCATAGTCTGTCTGGTCTTTCCACTGGAAAAGTCTATTTTTCAAAACAATTGCTTTGTTAGAAAGTTTACCATCACCCAGTTCCATGAATATCTTTTGAACAACCTCAAAAGTGTAGCCGAGGTTAGAAGGGTAGATGAAGTTCGGGGTGTAAATCAGTCCAAACAGCGTGGAATGTGTTCTCCAGATCTTGCAGGACCTTGATACCTTCAAGGACAATCACAATGTCATCTGGTGCATCGCTTGAAGGGTGTTGTTTAAGAGCACAGATTCCAACAGTGGTGTCTTCAGTAGTCTCATTGATGGCATCTTCATCCATGCCCTGTAAAAGACAAAAGACAAATAAGGCCTATTAACAAAAACTCAGAAAAATACCAATCTAAAATTGGCAACGACAGTAATGTCAGATAACCATTCCAAAAAATAATTTAATTTACAATGGTATGAAACATAAAATTTGAAGAAATTATCAAAATTGTAATTAATACATTTTCTCCTTATTAATTATCTACTTCAGGCATTCTGATTAAGTAAGAGAATATGAGAAGATGAAGGCAAAAATAAGAACTTATTCATTTACATACCACATATTCCCGCAGCAGGTTTTCGGGATCCTCACTCATGTAGATACCCTTTAATGATAGTCCCTTAATGATCTTATCCAGCATCTACATCATCACACTGAAAAATACAAAAAGAACACAAAACATAAAATTAAAAAGGATGAACAGAGGAAAATGTAGAAAATTGAAACAAAAAGATAGTAGCAAATAGTGACTAAAGAAAGCCCAAGTACAAATTATATTTCCTTCTTGCCAATAAATTGAATGGCAACTAAACAGGGTACTAAAATCTTATTGTGTTGTGTTTTTCATGTATTTGGACAACTTACATCATCAATTCGTGCAGTGATTTTTTTTCTTTTAGTTTTTCCCCTGGCTGTCCTCTCTTTTTGAAAAGTTTTGTCAGGTTGTCAGAGAAGAGGTCAAGTTGAGACAGGAACTTGGATTTAAGTGGGATGGTAGTGATTCTCTTGAATTCAGCGTTGATCTGCAAAACAGTTAAAAGGAATAAAACAAGGTTTAATCAGTGAACTGAAGAGAAAAATTCAATCAACACATATAGCATGTAATGACAGATAATATACATCCAATACACAGATAATACACATCTGCCATTGTACCTAATACTAAAAAAAAAAAAACGAATAGTAAGTACAGCAGTTACCTCACTGACATCAAACAATGCAGGCCACCTCACCGTGAAGTCCTCCACCATTGGTGCATCACGAACAACTTCATGTCTTCTGTGAGCAAATGTCTTTTCCATCTTGAGTTTCACAACCTCCCTGTTGTTCCTCTTCTTTACGTTCCATGAGGAAACCCTTCTGCATGGCCTCCATACTTGCATACAGTTTCTCCTAATGGGTATGTAGGACAAAAATGTACCTCTGCTTTCTTTGCCTTTATGACACTTGCAGGTTTGTTTTTAAAGAGTTCACTGTTACTTCTGGGTAACCAAGGTAATCTCAGGTGTGTGCGGTAATTAGAGAGTTTATATTTTATGGTCTTTCATCCACCATATCCACTGGAGGATCCCTTTTCGGTTAAACATGGATGTGCCTTGATAAGACTGTGGGTTACCTGTTCCATTTCTTTGTCACTCACATAGACTTTGTACTGTACAATTTCCTGAACTAAACCATCAAGTATGACTGACTTCAACTTGGGATCAGGAATGAGCACAGTGTCATTCTGAGAATTGGCTAAACTTGCTTGTCTAAGTTTTAATTCAGCATCATAGGAGAACTTGAGCACATGGAAGACACTTGGCCAAGAGGACCGTGAGCTTGTAGACTCATTTGATGAAAGTATATCTGTATCCACGCATCCACCTGAAGAGGAGAAGAGTCACTTAACGCGGAAGGACTGAAAGCTTGGGAGTGTCTGACTGGAGTGCAAGCAGTGGACCTCTCATAGTACCACTGCAGAGTGGTTGGCCTTGACATATCAACAACTTTCAAAGTGCTTTTGTCTTCTGCCTCTGAAACTCAGGTTAAATTAAGGAAGTAATTTCCAAATAAGGAGTCCATAAATTGAAGAATGAAAGTACCCTGAAGTCCACACTGTTTCTTCACTTCATCAATCAGGTCATCTACAGACACAGGGGGTCCATTAGGGAGTGTCAGTCTCTGAGCGCTGCCATCAGTCAAGATAATCTTTAGGATCATAGGAGTCCCTATCTTCAAAACTGTTTAGTCTGCACAAACAAAAGACAGATCAGACGTCAGACAGCCATACATTTTATATTTCAAATTCAGCCCTCTGGTCCTCCTGCGACCCTTTTAGGGCTTTTCAATGTCATTTTTTGCTCTCATTTTGGCAGTTTTTATGCTGAGATGATAATATCTGACAAAGATCTTCATTTTTTTAAGGAATTTTGGAATTTCAGCACCAACACTGAAAAAAAAAAATTCCACTGTCTAGACCAAATCCTCACGTTCCTCCTCCTGGAGCCCTTTTTGGCCCGATTGACTATCATTAAAATCACTTATTTTCATTCTACTGCTATTGCAATACAGAAATGTTAAATCCTGTTAATTCCTCTGTAACCCTGTCATTTAGAGGCAAAAAAACAAAAAAAACCCACCACCAGTGGACACCAATTTTCCATGTTTGCAAAGATGCCATGTTCCATGTTTACAGATTAATGTCCCCATAGGACATTAATCTGTTTAAACAGTCACGTCATGGGGACCGGTTGTGGTATGGGGACCAAAAACCTGGTCCCCATAAGGGTTAACCTTTTAAATGAATGGAGGAGGTGCCTGAAGGTGCCTATGCAGTGTTTAACATTGGCAAATTCCACGTTTTTCCAGTCAGTGTGTGTGTTTGTGTGTGTGGAGTGCTCAGCAGCTCCCCTGGAGCTTCTGGCCGTTACTGCTCTCACTCTTCCCCAAACACACATCTTCCAAATATGGCTGGGCACCACCCACTCCCTGGTCCTCATTAAGACGGTAACAATCAACAAAGTGGACAGAGTGGACAAAGACAAAAATTATTAGCAGGGGATACAAGCTAAGAAGCAAAATACATGTACAGAGGAAGAGTGAAACATAAGGTAAGCAGAGTAGTATGACAAATACCAGTATAACCAATGTTCAGCCTTCAGGTTAGGATAATTAGCTTTACTTAGATAATTAGCTAGTTAGCTGTCTTGTAGCATTACCACATGTGTGGCCCCCTTTTTTTTAGCAATTTACTATTAGCTAATGAGTTGCATGCGATTCAGACTTGCTATTGAATTGAGGATTAATATCTTATGTTAATCTTTGTAAATGACTAACTTACAGTGACTGAAATAGCAGTTCTTTACACAAAAATACTTCATGCTTTTTATGTGTGACTGTGACTTCCTGTTCAGAGGCTTTTAATTTGCAAGCATGCAGAAGTGTCTTTAACAGTATCTTTAACATTAACGTAGCTTCACCTTAAACCTCCATCGGGTTGGATGAAAATAGCGTGGTGCAGTGTGGTTTAAATTGTGGTAAAGTAGGTGTCTGTTGTCTGTGAATATATACCAAATCCACCAGTAACTTTTATACTTTATGAAGAAATGTTTTAATGCCACATAGATTTGTTATTGTGTATTAGTCAAACAGCTGCTGTGGCTCACAGCACATTAACCAGCTACACAGTAAACCAGCTAATTTACTCAAGCAGGTATTTATGTTTGCAGTTACAATGGTCAATTTGATCAAATTAATATTAATTAGCTTGTGCAAGGTGACTTTTTTTATAAAATGATCTATGTTATTTTGTCTTTGAGTGTCATCTGTTATTATTATTATTTAAATGTCTTTTATAATTCATTCTTTTTTTTTTTTTACAGATTTCAACAGACCTCCAAACCGACATTAAAAGGAACGTTTCAAACTTAGAAAACCTGCTAAATTGAGAAATTTAGAGATGATTTTTTTCTGTAAATTTATAAATAAATTAGTTCAATAATTGTATTGCTTCATCTTTTGCCATTCAAAAACAGAAATCTTGAAGGTTCTGGTGAACTATATAATTCTACATCAGAGAGTGCAGATGCTTACATTCCAGATACCACCGCTGAAAGTGACAGTGACATTACCCTTACATTAAACCAAAGCACACAATGTCAGCCTCTGGATGATACACTGGATGGCTCTGGCTTAATGAGTCCCCCTGTCTGTGACAACACCACCTTCAACCTTTGAAACCAGTCCACATCCTTCCTTTGCCACTCAAAGGTTTGCTGCCTTCAACTCAGCCTTAATTAATGGCCCATTAAGAGTAGCCCCGCCCCCTACAACCTGCACTGTAGTGTTAATTCGCCCATCCCCCACCTCTAAATGCACCACACTATAACAGAAGGTGTGTTGGTTTGGAGAGGTTTGAATGGTGGATGCAGCAACTGAGGGCTCATCACCAAAACTGCAAGAGACGTTTTGCTGACAGAGTTTCCTTGCAGGTACGAGTTTAAAATTTCTGTTTTTAAACTTTGCTCTGAATAGGACGTTTTAGAAGTTAGTATGGTAAATGTTGTTTTAACTATTTTTTTGCCATGAAGGAACATATTGCCTAAAACCTTCAGTTACAGAACAGTCCTAACTTACCAGACTGTCCTTGCTGTTCTATTATTTTCCTTAACCCATTTAGTTGTTATATCCATATAACAACTAAATGATGATTACTGATTTTAAAGTCTCATTATATCCATAGTTGATGACAAACTGTCATCACTACAATATTGTTACAATATTAATAGAATTATTTGGTCAAAAACATTGTGATATATTCTGAACTTACTTATAAGAAAACCTAAAAGTTTAAAGACACTTTTAAGTATTACATATTAGACTATTAGGTTACACTTAATATTGGAATTGAAATCTGAAAAATAGATATCATGATAAGAATTTTATCAATAACGCCTACAGCCCTACTTGCCTGAAATCTAATTGTAACAGCCATTGTGGGAAAAAACATTTGAATAACAGCGTCACACACACTGCGTGTGACATTGTTGTGTCCTCTTCTGCGCACGTGGGGCACTTTTGGGTCGTATGAGGTTCAAACGGGAGATCACTTACAAGTCTCAATTAATTGGAAATATGAACTCACAAAAAAATCCTAATTGAGCATTAAGCCCTGCTGTCTGAATGTAGCCTTACTTACATCACTGTCATATACTGTAATTTGCGCACGTCTGCCATACACCGACCCATGTCGACAACGCCTGCCTGCACCTGCATAGCTTACATGGACGGGAGTTTGTTTGTTGGGCAATGTTAACATCATATCTCCACACAAGGATAACATTAAACCCATTATAAAATGTGTAATAAGCGAATAAACTTTACTATGCCAGACGTTCGGTAAAAAAGCCGCCACTACCGCCAGATACCAGATACCGCCATTTAGTGATGAAAGTCTGCTTCTGAATTTCAGACATGATTAACATTCGAACAAGCTAGGCCGATGCTTTGAAATGAAACCTTAGCATATAAGTAGGTGAAGAGCTGGAAATATCTTAGTTAGCTTACCTGCTAGGGCAAAATGGTTGTCCGCTCCCCTTCTGTCCAGAAAATATTCAAACGCTACAGTCAAACTGCAGACCAGGCGAAAATCCATAATGGTCGAAACAATTCCGTTCATATCCAACTGTCCACATTTGGTCAAGTTTTCTTCTGGCTTTTCAGTAAAGAAATTGTCGACGGACTACCATCACATGGCTCAGGTTCAGTCGAAGGCGCATTCAGTCGAGTTCAAACTGGTTCAGACCGCGTGCACATGCGCACTTCAGTAATGTTATGGGGTTTCCCACTGGTTCCTGACTTAACTAAAAAAATCCACTCAAAAGTCGATAATCTTTGTTGTGCTATTTAGAAAATCTTAGTTGTAGGGCAGACAAGTTTTTATAGGTTGTAAATGGAAAGCTTGATTTCTGAGTGAGTTTAGTTTGAAAACTTTAATGAGATCAACATTACTGGTTATCGTATCGATATTGTTTTCCAGTCTTGTTTGTTTACTGCCTCATACAGTAGGTTGTTTGTTGACTGCCTCATACAGTAGACTCTATACTGGAAGCAGAGACAACAAAAGATTTTTGTTTTTTTTTTATAGAAAAATTAGACTTTTTAGCCAGAATTTTTGTATTTATGCTTTGTAATTTAAGAAAATATTTTCAGATATATGTATATACTACATGTTTCCATGTAACATCATGCATAAATACAGAAAAAAATTAACCTGGAAGTTGCACTTTAAGACATTTTTTTCCAAGATACACTAAATTTCTACATTTCTATTATATATTTTTATGTGACCCTAGATCTGACTGAGTTTCTAACAAGCTAGCAAACTGTTTAACTACAGTAATAGACTGCATTTGGTTATTACATCAGCTTTTCAAAAAAAATAAATGGCCAAATGTATGTTCATACTTTATCTATTAAATTGATTAAGGTTGTTTCTGAAATTAGGTACATTTATCAACCTGGCAGTAATCTCAGAGTCATTGAACAGAGCTACAGATTCTCAATGATCATTCTATCAAGTAGACCTGTACAGTCTAATGAAATCGAATAAACTGCGCTGACATAATGTCATAACTTTATAATGTCTGTGATCAGTTTCATTTCGTAACACTGTCATAGAGATGTTACTTATGTGTTAAGCACTGAGCATAAGTAGCGGTAGGGTGTTGGGATTCCTCTTACATATCTGACTCCAATTCTGAATCCCACACCTTCGTTAGATTGGTTGTTACCCTGACCATAAAACAGACCTGAAACAGGATCGTAAGAATTGCAATGAATCATTCATTTAGAATAAGTTTCCCTAGCCATCAGACTTAAAATGTCAGGGCTGAGGACACATATCTCTGAGCGCTAAGTCCCCAAGAGCCCCGAACTTTGCTTTCCCTCATCTTTTATTCTTCAATCTCTCATAACACATGCCTGGCTTGACAACTGTGTTGTTGCAACTTTATCCTTGAAAACGGGGATCGTACAGTCTTATCTCATAACTAGTTTAGTTATAGTTATAGTTACTAGTTTCATTTTGGAGCAAAGCAAAACCATCTGTAACACACTGTTCGTACTTCTTCATTTTACAAGAGGCGTGAATAATCATCTCTTGGAGCTTATGACCTTCTAATGTCAGTTGTCACACAACTCAGAGCATATAAGCAAAACATAAAAATAGTAACATTCTAATTATATGATGCTTAGATTTGCTATATATTCCAAACAAGGGTTGTACTGTATAATATTCATATGTTTCTACTGTTCTAACCCCTTGTTTATGTAAACATGGAGGGTAAAAACTTGGTAAGAAACACCGAAGTATACTTACAAAATGTAAATGAAAGCACATAATTGAATTTACCCATTTATGACATGGACAACAAACACTGAATATAGAGTGAAGCTAGAATTCATGGCAGAGCTGTGTGTGGCTCAAAGTGTCGAGTGTATATATAGCATTATCTGTAACAAAATACAAAATGCACATTGTCTGGTGGACCTCAGATCTTTAATTTATTCTTCTTCTTCTTATTATTATTATTATTATGTTATTTATACAGACCAAATTTACTAAGTGCAGACTACAGCATGTAGACCTCATGTATCCATGACAGGGTTCAGTGTTTAATAGACATTTATACATTAAATATGGAAGAATGTCCTTTATAAAAAGTAGTATATAATTAATACACTATTTTTCATTGATATAGGAAGAGATGAATGTCCCAGGAAGTTATCAGTGTCGAGTTGCACTGTACAACTTATTATTACTTGTGTTGTGATTATTTTGCTGAGAATAACATGAAATATTTTTTCATGTTCTCTTTGGTGTTAGGTCCAAGACACGATGGCTGAGAGGGGAACACAGATCTGTACTTTTTTCTTTTTTTTTTTTTTTTATAAAATCTGTACACTATACTTATAAGTTGTTTGCATTCAGTTAACTTCACCAGGAAAATCCACTCAGCATCAGTATTGCTTTCCAGGATATAACAATTAAATAAAAAAAATAGACAAAAGGCTAATTAAAGTAATTGCAGAAGTAAATGCATTTACAAACTAAATGTATGTAAATTAAAAATAAATATGCACAAAGAAGATACATTCATGAATGACTGAAATGTTCATGTAACCAAAACAAGCTAAAACAATATGCACACTATTTTACCACAATACACCTTTTACAAATTAGTATTAGTGAGTTTACAAGACATAAAATTGGAATCGATGATGGATGTGAATACTCTCTCATGACAATTATACTTATTTCTTACAGCTTGGTGATATAGGCATCAGAGAGTGATCTGCCTGAATCTGAAATATCCAACCATTCAGAATCAGACTCAGACGGAGTACATTCCAGCTCAGACTGAATCATCATCCAGTGATGAGGACGATTTGAAAATCCTTCGCAAAGCTTCATCATGTGTGAAATCATCCAGTGATGATCTTGAAGGTCCAGATAGAGATTCAAGAGAAGATGAAGATCAACAAAGAGGCAAGTGCATTAGACAAATCTAAGAACCCTAAAACGTATGTGAGAAGAAAAAACAAAAAGCAAAAGGTGAAGAAAGCAGATGAAGGGATGACAGTGACAATAAAAACCTGCACAAAAAGGGAAGATGGCAAATGATCTTGGGACAAAAAACATTATTGCCTCTATTATGGACAGCCAAGCTGTAAGATGGTGAGGCATTTGCAGAGAAAGCATATGGAGATCAGGGATGTAGCATATGCCTTCAGCTTTGAAAAAAGGAAGAGGCCAAAGCAGAAAACCCAGAACTTCTGAGATCAACCAAATTAAGAAAACAGGTTGTTACTGTGCCAACTTCTGGATCTTAGTGAACAAGAGCTGGAACAGGTTGCAAGGTTCATGGGGCATGACATCAGACATCATCTCTTAAGGGGACTTCCACCCCAAGGCAAACCATCCAATTCTAATTGAAAGGCATAACAAGTTTATTTGGTATAAGGAACTACCTCCTATCACTATATTTACAGGATATTTCTATCCTGTCCAGCCAACACCTCTTTCTACAATTTTTACGTAGAGGTGAGCTAACCTATTCTAAATTTCACAGACCGCCTCTTTATACACCTTCCACATAAAGGTGAGCTAACCTGTTATTAAATTTAGTGCCTAAATCTTCTCAGGGCTTTCACCTGTGGGGCCTGTACCCTGCTGCTGTTTTCACCCTCTAATGGTGATGGACTCCAACCCTTTGCTACCCACTTATGTGTCTACAAAGCCTGAGGAACTGCTTCTCAGGTTTTTTAACTTATAACAGGAAGTGGCTGGGGAACTGCATCCCATTCTTCACAATTAAACTAAACTTAAACTAAAAACTTTCGTTCGGACTGTAATTTGAGATTCGTATATCCGTTCGACACTATTTAACACATATATTCAACTTTAACAATTTATACAAGACATCCTCACCACTTTGCACTCACAAAATTTAGAATAGCCAATGTGTAGAATTTGGTTCTTTAAACAACAGGTTTCTCCTTACCATATTTTAGCAGGCCGGCCTAATGTGAGTGGAAAGTGGACCAGAGAGTTGTCTTCAGGAGACATGTCAAGGGCCTCAGTCTTCCTGGCTCTAATCGTCCTCATGAAATCCACAGCACAGCACCCAAATTTGTGGAGGAAACTTTCTCTTCAGGATCTACAAATCCTCCTGAATCTTTTATCTCAAATGAGGACAGTCCACTTCTCTCGTCTAACACTTTTTTTAACAATATATGAATCTCAAATATTGGTTGTATGAGGACCACTTTGGATCAGAAAACCGCAGTCAGCAAGCTGTTAATCTGCTGTCAACCACTTTGGAGTGGATGCTGCTTTAACATTACATGTGGCTTTTATTGGCTACATTGGAATATGTTTACAAATGATAGGGGGTAGCTGTGGTTTAGACTTTAGCTCCCCCTTCGATGGTGCACAGGCTGGTCCCAGCCTCTAGGCACACGAATACTCCTCTCAGGAACCGACACCACCCTGTAATAAATTATTTTCCTATCTGATCCTTCCTTTATCTGGGAGATAGCTGCCTTAAATATTTATAGTATCTGTGAGTTAAAACAGCACCTCAAAATGTCCTTGAAAGGTTAATATCTAAAATGTTAATTACAAGGATATACATTTAGTCATCTAATATTTTTCTGTGCATTGCATGTATTGTGGCGACTGCTGTCGCTACGTAGTGTACATTAGTGGTTAAGCGCTCAGCAGCTGATGATAAGATGGGGCTGCAATCATGGCTGACAGATAACACCTGGACCCGGTGTCCTCAATGCATAAAACTGGTCAGTACATATATTCTCTCTCTGTCTGATTCCCAGCAGACATCCTCCCGATGTGGCGCTGTTGGTTTCCTAAGTTCTCCTTCTGATTATTTTGTGCACTTACAACATTCACACACATTGCTACACCTCATGCACACCATACATCACTGATGAAGTTCAAAGAGAAGAAAACTATTAACTTTTTTTAATCTGTACAATTTACTTTACAATTCACTACTGTCACATAATTAGAAATGATTTAATTCTCCATCAGTACATTTTACAGCAGTGATGATTATATTTCCAGTTATTCATGATTCCAAATGAACTTAGCAAAATGTTTCTGTTTACATACTCAGGATTTTTAGGAAATGTAATTGACTAGTAAACAAGGACATTAAATATGTGGACCAACAACATAAAAAAATAAAGAAATGAAAGAGGAAAGTAGTTGCATAAGTAAAGGAAGGTTTAGGTGTGTAACTCCTCTTTTTGGAGATTGTGTTGCATAATGAGTAAGATTTGTACAATCTTATTTATTGAGCTCTTTTAATCAACATTAGTCTTTCAATTCAATTCAATTCAATTTTATTTATATAGCCCAATATCACAAATCAGGATTTGCCTCAAAGGGCTTTACAGT
>JAPQRN010000514.1:0-16926 GCA_037367275.1 Coranthus polyacanthus | reverse complement strand
TTGTGGTTGTGAACTGCTGCCAAATTCAGCACGTGTGTGTGTGTGTGTGTGTGTGTGTGTGTGTGTGTGTGTGTGTGGCTCTTCTGACCATTGTACAACATATTCACAACCTTCCTCCCTCATTTTTTCCTCTTACCAGTACTCGCTCAAGTCCTAACCACATGTTTACAATGTTGAAAGGCACCACCTATTTTACAATCCTTCCTCAAACAAAGAGTCGCAGCTTGCTGCTGTGTGTCTCCGCTGACCGACATACTGTGCGGTTCGCGGCGGTGGCATCTGTCCTACATTAGGAATCAACCCGCCGTGTGTGCTGAAATGTAAGAGAACTCACTGAAAATGCTTACACGATAACATACTTTTTCACTGTTTATCAAAAACTTTACCAGCCAAACCACATATTTCTGTTGGTGGACCAAATGTAAACCCTTAAACGTCTATGAAAGCGCAAATAAATAACTGAACAACTTCTATCTCGGGCCTTTGATAACAGAAAAGAAAGTAAAATAAGCATACAGCACAAGTTTGCATTACATGAGAAGTTAGCGGTAGAAGGACGAACATCTCCAGTATGTTGGCTCGTTATATCTGTCTTAAGAAATCACAAATTTTCTTCCAAGCTTTGGTAAGCCACAGGCAATGTTCTTTCACTATGCTAATACACATTTAGAGAAGTCCATGCCAAGGTTATATGAGGTTACATTGAGCACACGGACGCAACATGCACACTTCTAGTCACTGGAAACTCCGCTTTGTTGCTGCATTTCATCGAAGAATAAGGTTTGTGAGAGCAGAGCTGAGATGTACGTATCATAAGTATAAAAACCATGACCAATCCAAGTTTCCATCAGTTATTTATCAAATAAAGTGGCCTGAAATGGGAAATTAAAAAATCATTCTCGTGCACCACATTTCCTTCCCTGGGCTTACCTCGAACTTCCTGCTAGTTCGCCTCCAAATATTCGTAGAAACCTGAATTAAATATTTACTTTGGGACGGTCTATTCTATTCACATTATCTGAAATCCTTCCTGAAATTCTTCAGAACAGCTTGAGGTTCTGGACTGAGAAAAGGAAAAGAGGGTTAAATTAAGAAGTACGGGTAAAAGGGAGAGAAAATTTTGAAGTATGACATCGGCTATAAAAGTGATTTAAATATGATAAATGGTAAAAAACGGGCGCCAAAGTGGGTCGTGAGGATAAAGAGTGAGGAATGTAAAGCGGGGAAACCAGGCGGAGAAAGTATCAGAGGGAGAATCCCATTAATGATGACCAGATGTGTCAGGAGACTCACACAGGCCTCAGATCAGTTTTATACCAACATCACTGAGCCTGACAATCACATGAGATCCTCCCAAAAAAACAAGCCCATAGGTCGTTAATACAGCACCTCATTACGACTCAGTTACGCTTTGTTGATAAGACAGAGACAGAATTGTTTAAGCAAATGCCCCAAACTGTCATATTATAAAATACATAATCTACATAAATAGGACATTCTGCTTTGCGGCATTTTTTTGTCATGCTGTGATGAAACTCAGGCTTCAGCTGCTCTGAACACACTTAATAAATTTTACAGTTAGCTGATTTCAGCTTGTCACAGCTGTCATCTGTTTAGACCCAGTACGCACACAGAATACTTAATACATACAAAGTACACTTTAACCCTCATCACAGTTGGACCGTGTCCACAGTTCCACCATGTCATCACCTCGTCCATCCAGAAATCTATACTCACATGGCCACAAACGTTGCTTGTATATAACATTTTCCTATGAAAAGACTATATAGACTCTTACAATAATAATTTTTCTCAGTCATCACTTCTGACTGTGTGTGATACTGTATTATAGCGCCTGTATTTTCAGTTTTTTCCTTTTCTTTTGCTGTGTTCGGGACGTTTCCGGGCGTCGACCTTCAGACGTTGAGTTTCTATATCTTCAGCCAATCACAGCGAGCGTAGGTGGAACAAAGCGACGTCTCTCTCCCCTTTCTGCTCTTCTCACTTACTGCACAGTTCTGTCTGAGAGAAAACTCAGAAGACACATAGACATCTAATAGACATCAGGGATTATGTCTCTGGGGACGCCTCGGTGTCCCCCTGGAGGAGCTGGAGGAGGGAGAGGGAGGTCTGGCCTTCTCTGCTTAGGCTGCTGACTCCGCGACTCAGCCCCGATAAGAGGCAGAAGATGGATGGATGGATGTTAATATTCTAAAGTTTCAGCTTTAGAAACTTTGATAATTCTGCCAGTTGGATACTCTTCCAACCGTGCAAAAAAATACAAAAGTATAAAAGAAAAGACAAAGTACAAGGAAATATGGTATAGTCATTATTTCCTTCATCCTACATCCTTTAGACATTGCCCCACCCCCACCTAAAAGTTATTTGGGGTTAGATTTGTAGGCATTTGTCAGTCCCATCAGTCTAACACTTTTATAAAATGCTCTAGTTTGGTATTTGATGCCTCTTTGTTTGACTTCTAACACACACTCACTCAAAGGACGTCACTGAGTCACAGGCAGATGTAAAACTCTGTGGGAAGAGTTTTACTGGAGCTGCTGAAGAAAAGCTTCTGTACGAGTTCAGAGTCTGTGCTTAACATTTATGACGGGACAGTTAATACGGTTAATGTTTACTCTGTAAAGACCTGCAGAGTAAAGTCACAACTGTGTGATTCATCTTTTTAGGAACTAAGAGCACATTGAGCACAGTGTGTGTGACATACAGAGTTATATTCAGTCAATGTTCACTGTCTTCTGGGTTTAATGTGTCCCAGAGAGGATGTTCTGTACTTGTTGATTGAAGTCTGGACTGTATCGTTCCTGTTTTTAATCTGGATTCGTGAACACCATGTGTCCTCATGTCCAAGTATGAAAAAATACATCATGCGTTGAAATCAATAGTATTTAGAAATGTATGTTTTTTCTGACTTTAAAAGACCATGTCGTCAGTGGAGATCGGAATAATCTATAATGGTTTGAGCATCCAGTCTATTACAACACACAGGTTGCTTTAATGGACAATGTGATGGTCTTATTTAGTCATACGATCTGCTGGTCATTAAATACATAACACTGCCATCCAAACTTCACTAATATTCATTTTAAATGGGTCGAGTACAGACGTAAATACAGAGAACATTGCATCATGGATTTTGTTGTTAGACTAGTCAGTTTATTGTGATTCTTTTGAGTCCGTCAGCATTGAAAGTTTTCATTTAGTCCACTTTAACCTGCAGGAGTTTGTGAAATAATGCTGCTGAGGAAGCCATGGTGACAGAAAAAGAGTGTAGACGATCGCCATAGCAACAGCTTTACTGCAGAGAGAAAACATTTTTTTTAAATCTATCTACATGAACTCAAAACACAATATGATCCAGATGATCATACATTTTACAAAAGGTGACAAAACTTGTGATTCAGATTGGATGGTGATTGTCATGTGATCTTCTGGCCTGATCGCCCACCCCTACTTTGATGTAAAGTAGAAGTACCATACCTCTTACATATTTCATCCCTCCCTCTGCCTCGACGCCTCCTCCTTCACTTTCTCCAGCTTTTCGTTTTGCTCAGAGTTTAAACAGCTTTGTTTTTTCCCCTTGACACGTTGGCTCCAAGAGGAGGGGAGGAGTGGAAGGAGGAAAGAGAAGGAGGGGTGGAAAGAGAGGAGCCAAAACAGAGGGAGATGACAGTTTGTTTGGTCAGGACAGCCTATTACTTAGTCCGCTCTAATCTTCCTCCACTTGGCCGACTACCTGTAACCTCAAACAGGATGGATGGAGGGAGCCTGAAGACAGAAGCCATGGTGTAAAAAAATGCTTATATTTGTGGACTGACTTGTATATTCAACCCAATTTAGCACCATAAATAGAATAAACTACCAGGTTTTACTTGAAATAGGCACAGCACAGTATTTCCATAAACTCGCATGCAAAAATAGGTCACATGCTGTTAAGAATGGGTTAGTATTTAAAGATGAAAACACAGCAAATGTTTAATTTTTTAGAACTAAAAAGAGGCCAGAGATTAGAGACACATTCAGAAGCTTTATTACATATTTTACTCTTTTAAAAGGCTTCGTGAGGCTTAAACAAAGCCTCATGTCGGGCAGATGTGACTGGACATCTTGACTTGATGTGCTCGTCTTAAGAACTTTTTTTTTCTATCTTTAGCCCAGGTTGGCATCAGATGAAAACAAAAGTCCTAGCATATTTTTTGGGTGTTTTCCACATTTTATTTTAGTGCATTTAGACTTTTCTGTGTGTGTGTCTGTTTGTTCTCTGTGATTTTGGGGGCATGTTAATGACAGCTGTTGCCTCTGTGATAAAGAGGTGATTTCCCATGTTTCCCTGGCAACACAAAATCACACCGTGTGCCATGTACTGTTGCAGTGAGTGAGTGTGTGTTTGACTGGCTGCCTTTTGCCCTGCTTTGTGTCTGGAATAAATGTGGCCTCTTCAGTAGATTTGTTGTGTAGCTGAGTGTTGTCAAAAAGCTTTTGTTCTTCAGTCAGGATTTGTACGAGGACTTTACACTTATTAAAACCCTAAACATGTTAAACTTTCTGCCTCAGGAGCCAAGTTTGCATTATGACTTGCAGTAAATACTGTATTTGTTTGGCCCTGTGAGAATGAGGTCTTTGTATGTATGTATGTATGCAGGCCAACTGGAACTGAACAGATGTGACGATTAAAATGTTTTCTCTTAATTCCATATTCAGACTACTCCAATTTTCACAAAACTTAGTGGAAGAGCAGGGCATAGACCCAGGACAATCCCCTTACATTTTGGAACAGATTCATACAAAGCAGCTGAGGCTGGTTTTTCAATCTAAGACCTTTGTTACCACGGTAACAGTCAGTTAAACTAGCTGGTGTTTAATCTTTTCATCATAAGCTGTAAATGTATTTGCCTTGTTTAACAGACGTATGTGTGATAACTATGCTAAAATCTTGAGTCAAAGTCTTTGAGGAAGGTGTGACTGTATTTTGTCCATACACGTATATATATATACACACATACACGCATCCTGGCGTCAGCTCAGTGTAATAGAAACTAGAATGACTGCCTTGTGGTTGTTTGTCTTCAGTGAAGTTACTGTTTACAACCATGTCTGTGTCATAATATATGTAGTGAAGACCTTGGAGCAACATGATGATAAAAGGTATTAAAATGTATGTTTTTCACTATATTGACACATGTGATTCCAGTGAAATATATGCTGTGTTAGAGGCTGCCTTTGCAAAGTTGAATAATGGAATAATAAAAATGCTTTACAGAATATTATGTCACTGACAAACAGGAGGAAAACATAGGATTCAGATTCAGATGAACTTCATTAATAATTCATTTGTGGTTTAATAATATTGTGAAATGATTAGAATGTGGACTGTTTGCTTTGGTGGAGGTCTGTGCTCTCTGAGGTTATGTACACAGTAATATGTTAACCATTGCTGCGTTTATGAAAACTTTTGCTTTGAGTTTTGAAAACAGAGACCCCGTTTTAGTTTAGAAACTCCACGGCTGCATTGTAATGTAGATCTACGAAAACACATGGGTTTAGAAACGATGACGCTGACACCTCCATTCGCTGTCCGAGTCTCATCAGTCACGACGTATCCTACCCTGATTCGCCATGACCCTTTCACATGACCCTCTCCAGAAGAAAACAAGATGTCGCCCTTGACAACCAGCTGTTAATTCAACACGATACTGAATTACCAGCGATTCTGTCCCTGTTGTCTCTGTAGCAGCTGCAGTTAAATTAATGATACTGCTACTGCATTCAGGGGAGCTGTTTTGTGGTAATTCCCATGTATCAGGCCCCTGGTCATGTGATATGTGTTTCAGACATGTTCAAATGTTCGGAGATTATTTCTGAAACTGTAAATAGAAAGGACGTGTAAGCACTTGACTGTCAATCTTTCAGTGATTTACATTTGAGATGTTGTCCTTGATGCTGCTGTTATGACTCCTCCTGACTGGTTTCGAGTCCCAGCATGGTGCTGTACATTGCAGAAGGTATAGGATATTCCAAACAGGATGAAAATACTGGACAAAAATAATATGTAACATGATGGAGATGTTGTGTGTGGGCTCTGTGGTTTTCATTTCATCCTGTCTTCTCCTCCATCATCTCATCATTTTATGTTTATGAGATTTCCTGCTCCTCCTTTATCATCCTCACTGCTCTTTTCCTCCACTTTTGGCAGTGAGATCTCCATCTTTAGATATCTTACGGGTGGCCTCCATCGCAGTCCTCTAACCTGGCAGGCCTCAAGCTGCAGAAATACAAGTGATACAACCTTTGAACTTAGAATATACACTTGATATCCACAGAATCATCTCCCTGCTCCTCTCCTCTTCGTATCGTATCCTCATATCATTTTTTAGAATTCACCCCTCATGCGCCTTTCCCCCTCTTAAACACTGGTTGTCGCTGGGGATTTCTGGCCCGCCAGACACAGACATCGCTCACTGCACCTGAGAAATATTTGTGTGTGTGGGATAGTGAGTGTTTGTGTGTGAGCAGCTGTTTTGAAATCTCAAAGTGAAATTATAATTATGGCAAAGCTGAAAGTACTTCAGCTGCTCATGTAATCTGCTGAAAGAGCTATGATCACAGGTTGTGTGTTTGATTACCGATGTCTGCAGAGTGTGTGTGTGTGTGTGTGTGTGTGTGTTGTAGCTCTGGTTTTCTGGCAGAGGAGAGTGAGCAGCTGCATTTTTTGCATGCCTCACTTTGGGAAAGTGATTGTAAGAGACGGTTTACATGGTCTGTGAGTGTTTACTTAAAGGTTTTGCTGATAGCGTGTTGTGGAAAAGGAGGCCAAAGTTGGCACTGAAGTCTTCACACCAGTGTAATAAATCTCAGATGCTTTGTTTTGACACTTCAGTGCAAACCGAATCAACTGGAAGTTAAAAGAATAACATGTTTAAAGGACTGTTTGGAGCACAGAATAAAATGGTTGTGCCAATTTGCGTCAATGCCTGTGACTGATATCTCCAGCCTGTCTCCAGTACAGTTAAACTACCACTTTAGTGAGGCTTTATACTTCACCCTCAGTTACAAAGTCTGGAATACAACAGCATTTCCTTTCTCTCCCTACACTAGACCTGCAAGGATTAGTCAATTAATTGATCAATTGTGAACTATTAAAATAATGACTAGTTTTAAAATCAATAAATCAGTTCGAGTCTTTTTTTTTTTTAATTTTAAATCTCTGATAAAAGTCTCCTAAATTTGAATATGTTCGAGTTAACGACAGATGATGGAGGGAGGTGTTAAGTACAGGGTTTTCCCCCGTTATTAAAAGGCTTAAGCGAAGCACCCCAGCCATGTTATTAAAATTAATGTAAAATCAATGTGGAGGGCATCAAAACTAACTGAAATGACTTTTCCCAGGTTTAATGGTTGCAGTTGGTCCCCAGTGAACTTCAGCAAGTTTTGTTCTTAAGCTTTTAGGATGTTTTCCAAGTTTTTGTAGATGTATATGAAAATAAAAAAACGGTGCACATGTATTTATTTTTATTGACAAATGTAAAATTTTCACTTCGAAGGACCTCCAGACTCCACAACCATGCACCTAAAGTCTATGCTTTTACTAAACGTGTTTTTGTGTCATGAATCTGCCTATTGTGCTCAGACTGCATGGCATGTGGAATACGGACTGTGTGTTTGCATATTTTACTGTATTTCTACCTGTGTCTGTGTGTGTGTGTCAGGACCACTAATGCTGAAATCTGCTCATTGCTGAGCTTGTCTTAGATTTCCCTCGGGGGTGTACGTGCACGCTCACAGACTAATAACTGCAGTATCTGGTATCTCAATAACTCCTTGGGAAGTGTGTGCTTCTGTGTGTGTGTGTGTGTGTGTCTACGTGTGTGTGTGTTAGTAATCCGTTGTGGTGCTGAGAGCAGCCTGTCTGGTTGGATCAGTGCCCATCAGGATCAGGAATGATTTCGTCGGGTCTGCTCACAGCTATCACTTCTCAGGCCTTAATGAGGCAGCACAGCAGCACTGTGGTGTGTGTGTGTGTGTGTGTGTGTGTGTCTGTGTATATGTGTGTGTATATATATGTGTGTGTCTGTGTGTGTGTCTGTAGGCCTTATCTGTCTGCGTTTCAGCAAAAATGTCTTTCCAAACCCAAATGTTTCCAAATCCAAACGTTTTAACGACAGTTTGGATTTTGAGATTTTGTCTTTAACATCCTGAGAAGAATAATCCTGTCAGTTAACATGATTTATTGCAGACCTTTTACTCCACTGTACCCACTGTACAGCATGACTCTGAGCTGAGAAAATGTGGAGTCAGAACATTTGTAGAGAAACGCCACAGCAGAAATTCAAAATGACTTACTTCTGTTGAGTATGGTTGTTAATGTGTGCTCTTACAGTAACATCATTCTAACATCTTCTGTAATTGATGTAAATGAGCAAACAAACTTCCCATTTCAACCATTGCAACACATTAGCATTTGTGCTTGTTTTCTGGGAGACAGTATCTCATATGTGTAAAACGTAAAACGTCACATGCGCTAAACAATTCACTATGACTAGAGCTGCAATGATTAATCTATTTACCTCCCGTTTCATCTCATTTTGTCTTTTATGTTGTTTTCATCTTGTTGCATCTTTTACAAATAATTTAAAACCACTATTAACTGTCCGCTTTCTTCAACTTTCACTCAGGACCAAAGCTCAGTCTTTAAACTTGAAAGAAATAATGATTATCGTGACAATTATCAACATCGACTGATATGAACATTTTCTACCTGTAGCCAAGCAGCAGTTCTAGTTATTTTTCTCAGTATTTAGATATCTGCAGTAAGAAATATGTTCAAGTTCCTTCATAAATAAAGACAGCCTGTGGATTTTTGTGGCCTTTAAGCCTGTGGACATGCAGATGTGAAGGTGTGTGTGGGCCGTTCAGAAACACCTGAGTGTGCTGAGGTTTAAAGTCATTTCCGAGGTGATTTCCCCGACTTTCGTCTGTCATCTGTTTCACTGTGAAGCAGCAGCAGCGTACCGACAGCACAGGCCTGATTAAAGTCGAGCTCAGGATTACAGGGCCCGGGTACAGAGCTCCAAACCAGCCTGAAGGTTTTTCAGACCACAGGCAAATTTTTTGTCTTTTTTTCCACCAACAAATCGTCTCACATAAATGTAGATTTTTCCAACTTTTCACCTAGGACAAAAAAACCACAGAATCAGGATGTAGCCTGTTGGAACGTCCACATGTCAGATGGTCTGATAGTTTTCTTCTTCCAAACTGCAGCTCCATGAATAAAACTCTTAAGTAGTGAAGTGACACATTTGCAGACAGATATGTGAACAGTTTGGTTTACAGCTCAGCTCAGCAGTTTGGGAAAATAAACTCCTGTTCTCACCTCGTCGCAGTAGGATGAACCGAAGATATTCAGCTTTTACTCATTAATAATGATCAACACCACTTCATACTGACTCTGTTTGTTTCAGTTTGTCATCATCATGTGATGTGTTTAATTTGCCTCTGGGAATGTTCTGTTTAATTTCATTTATTTGCATTGAGTATTCATATACATATTTCATTTAATGAATAGGAAGAGCAATTCTTGAGTGTTGTAATGTCATTTTAAAAGCAGTGGTTGAATGTAACTCAGTACTTTTACTTATGTACTGTGCTTAAGGAGGTACTGGATTATTACTTACTTTATACTTCTACTCTCTTCCAGACAAATATTGTACTTTTTAATCCACTACGTTTGTCTGAAGATTTGACACAATGGATAATAATAGAACAAGCTTTTAAATATTAAACCAGTGATTTCCATCCTTTTTGTGGTGGTGGAATAATAATAATAATAACAATAATAATAATAATAATAATACATTTGTTATTGTAACCAAGTACTTTTACTTGTCACATTTCCATTCTCTGCAGCTTTATACTTCTACTCCACTACATCTCAGAGGGAAATATTGCAGTTTTTATTCCATTACATTTGTCTGAGTAGAGTTGTACTTCTTCCACCGCTGTTTAAAATAAAGTGTTCACATGCAGCTGAGGTCTTCACAGGTCTAAGTTTTCTTCAGTCTAATTGGTTTGGTCTTGTTTTAGACTCGTTTTTTCTCAGTAGAAACAGGTTTTCATTAGCCGCTGGTCAGCCAACTAGATTTAATATCGGTGGGAACCGGTGCAGCAGTGTGCATTCCACTGTGAAATACTGTGTATGTATGTATTTATGTATGTGTGTGTGAAAGAGGTGCTATAATCCACTTCGTGACCTTCAGAACCTGCTCTGAGCTCCATGTATGTGTGGATGATTGCCATTAATCTGTTTCCGCAGCCACATTGTGAAGACTCAACTGCCTTTAGGCGACAAAATGCAGGTTTCCATAATGTAAATCATTATATTGAAGTGTTAAGAGTTGTTTTAAGGTTAGATTAGGTTAAAGTCAGATTATGGTTAGGATTACTGTAATTCTCCAGGAACTGAAAGTAGGTCAGTAGCTTTTTTTCCAACTGTCAAGGAATTTGAACCAAACTTTTGAAATGTGTCAAATTCAAGACAATGTAAATGAAGCATGTTTCCATCAACTGGTTTTTAACTGTGTAGTGTTGACAGAACAGGGCTGAGTAGGCTACGTTGCACATGTCTGTAATAAACAAAGAAGAAGAAGTAGAAGAGGTTTCAAACCTGGAAAATCAATGTAAAACAAAACAAGAGTTTGGTCTCATTAGTCCTCATTTACCTGTTGCTACAGCCATGTTTTCACTCTTTATGGGAAACAGCTGATCCGTCACGTGACTTAAATGTTCAGTATGCCAGTTTCCATTTTAAACCCTTTAACTCTTTTTTTTTTTTTTAATTATTACTGTTTCCATCAACCTTTTCTAATGCGATACTTACAAAATGTGCATAAAAACGTCAATAGAAACGGAGCTACTGTTTGTTTCCATTCTCGCTCCCACAAGTCGGACTCGAGCCCCTTCATCCCTGTGACATGACGCTGATGACTGCTCATGTCACAAGAATTAATCACGCTGTAATCACTTAATCTGACAGTGACCATCGGAACAGAAATATCACAAAAATATCGTGTACACGCTATAAAATGCTGGGTTGTTTTAATAACCAACTGGGTTATAGCTGTTGGGTCACGTGTTTGGTCAATTTGTCCTAAAATTGGGTTGAAAATAATGACCCAGTACATTGTGTTGGAGACTTGAAAGGCTTAGCATTCTTTGCAGCCTGACATTTGTATATAGACTTGGAGCAGCACCGCGGTTAACACTGTCACGCACAGCGAGAAGGTCCTGGGTTCACACCCGGTCAGAGCAGGACCTTTCTGTTTGGAGTCTGTATGTTCTCACTGTGTCACGTGGGTTTCCCTCTGTTTCCCCCACCACCAAAAACATACTCCTGTCAGTGCCCTTGACCAAGATACTGGTTTAGATCTGGAGTCGGCCCCCAGGTGCTGCTCAGTGGTCTAAATTTGACTCAACACAGTTACAGAAATAACCCCAACTGAGTTATTTTTGACCTGAGAGACTTTAGAGTCTGAACCTGGCATTATGCAAATCATACATTTGAGGGTTAATAGTTTGTTTTATGATTAGGTCTAAAGGAAAAGAAGGTAAGTTCATGTAATGGGTTCAAAAGTGGTGAAAATCTGACACTGCGTGTGTTTGAAAATGTGTCAGTGAAGCCATGCTTAGGTTTGAAGGTGGTCGTATCCACCCGCTGACCCTCAGAGCCAGATGGTGTGTGACTGCAGCCTGTGAGAGTGAGAGAGAGTGTGTCCCACCTCTGAGCCTCCTGGCACCGAAGTCCTCACCCCTATCACCCCCATCACCTGCCCACCTCCACCCTCCGCCCTCCGCCCTTTCTGTTGGGTGTGATCACATCAAAGTGAAACAGAGAGGATTACAGGTTTCTTTGCCCTCAGGGTTCCCAAGCAGACCACCTCCTCCTCCTCCTCCTCCTCCTCCTCCTCCTCCTCCTCCTCTCGCTCTCTAACTGTTACACGCTCTCTCCACTGGGGCCCCGTAATCCCTCTGGTGTCAGGAGGTCAGGGGACCGAGGCATGGACCCGTCAGGACACGTATCACTGTGGAGAAACTGGATGAAGCTGAATATGAGACAAGACTCGAAACATATCTTTGAATTCTTAAATTCAGTCTTTCTTTCAGACATGCGTTGCTTTCTGTTACTACATATCGAATAAACATCCTGCTCACTTTTCTGTAAACAAATAAACGTATACAGTTGTTTTATGTTCAGATTATAACTACAACCTATAATCAGCTGTTGATTATCCAATTTGTCAATGAAAAGTCATTTTTGATCATCATTATTTGTTTTAGTCATCCTTTTACAGTAGCTCAGAATGGACTTCCTTTTCTGTTTTTTTTTTCCATTTTATAGCAGGAAAAACTAGCCAAACATTTGTTTGTTTCCCTGTTCCAGAATGAGAGTGGATTGAGCCAGACCATCCCCAGTGCTGGCACAGCATTAACAGGGGTAGGACTGGATATGAAAGACTAGTTTATCAGTATAAGGCACCAGTTTACCAGCTGATCCACTGATTCAGACCAACTTGTAGGTCTGGAAACTGCATTACACATTTAATCCTAATTTACTGCAGTGGTTGTTCTTAACAGATGACATGTGTAAATCCATACAGATGAATTTTCTACGGGTTACATCTGGCAGAATCCAGTTAGCACTGGTATTTGTTTTATATTGGGTCGGTATGTGACCCACAGATCCAGAACAACACAGAGAATAAAGCTCTTTGTTGTCTCGGTGGCATTTCAAGCTGCTAATTTTAAAGTCATGCCATCTAGGCTCTGATATTTTTGCATGTGCTCAGCAAATGTTTTCTAATGCAACACTTGTAATATTGGCAGGTGTGGCAGCCGCTCTGCGTCACACTGATTTCACTGTTATGGCTGGCCTGCTGGATGTATGTACATG
The DNA here is from genome assembly GCA_037367275.1 of Coranthus polyacanthus. Lineage (NCBI taxonomy): Eukaryota > Metazoa > Chordata > Actinopteri > Kurtiformes > Apogonidae > Coranthus > Coranthus polyacanthus. The sequence goes on along the minus strand of JAPQRN010000514.1, from coordinate 3,965 downwards.
CTGTTTGAATCTATTGTTCCTCGCTTGGCTTTGTTGAGTCCATCTGACTCTGCATCTGTGCTGCAGGATTTTTAAAACATTTCCTCATGGGGTGGAGCAGCAATGTAAAATATCTGTGTAGATTCATGTCGGCTCTAGGCAGAGATAAAATACTGTAGGGCAAATTGGTACCTATTAAATTCAAGTTTTTTTTAATCTCAGCAATATGTATCCTTATCTGGATATTTATACATAGAACCTTACAGCACATTTTCTGTAAATTAAGTTAAAGGTCATTCGTAGTCTTTCTGTACCATTTGACATGATTCTTGTGTAGATGTTTCGAGGTGTTTGAGTCTGTTGACTGGACCAGTCTGCAGAATAATTTGTAAAGTCAGTTTTTTTGGTCCATGTCAGATTTTTCGGACCCAAACCACGTCCATGTGACAGAAGTAGCAGCTCTTACAGGTCGGAGCTCCTCGCTTTGTCTCCGCTGGTCGGAGTCCTTCTGTTCATGTTTGTTTGTGTTGCCTACATGCATATTTTCTGCCTGATTCCATGTGTGATTTCTAATACACGAAGTAAACAGTGGAGCATGAAACCATAGATGATACAGCAACAGAATGCTCTTCTTCTCCTACTTTGTATTACGTTCAGAAATCCACATTATTTGCTTTTTCTTTGATATTCTTTTTAGCAAATTTCCAAAGGTTTGCTTCAAATTCGCAAAACGCAGCGACTTTCACTGCTCTGTTTCTGGATGAAGATCTGATTCATTTTTGTTCTACCTGAGATACATGTGCAGTAAATGATGTGTATAGAAATAATGTAGATTTAGAGAAGGACTCGTGCAGTCCTTCCAGAAAAAATAACGTTTTATCCGAGTCCTCGTTTCCGCTAATCTTTACAGCGGACGTAGCGAGAGCAAAAAAATGATCGGTTTAATGTTAATACCCTGAAAATCAATAGCTTTTTAAGTCACTTAAAACTTTGAGGCCACACAGAGGGGATGTGGGAGCTACAACGTTCAATCATACGGGAGCAAACTGACGCTGGAGGCTGAGGAAGTGCCCAGCCACATATCAGGTTACCGCTCCAGATTTAAGTTAAAATCACCACTTAACTTCAGTATTTTGCTTCCAACACTAACACTGGGCTTCCACAGCACTCATGTTAATAACAGTGCAGTCTTTAAAGTCACTATGGTTTCATAAATGTCACTGAAGCATGAGCTCCCGTCACTGAAGCGCTTGTATTTCCTACAGCAGGCGTGTGTTTATTTTTCTTTTACGTCTGTGCATTCTGTTAAAAGATGCCTTCAGCACTGATTTTATGCTACATTAATATTATTAACAGGCTCTTGTAGTGCAAATTAATTCTAAATACCTGAAAGACTCATTCTGGGGTTTAGTCTGACTTTTAGCTGACTTTTGGTCTGACCACATTTGGTACTAATAGTTAACGTTTGCTGCATGTAAATGTGAATCTATGAGCTAATTTTTGTGTCAGCTGTTGCAGCTGCTCTGGAGATTATGGAAAGTGTTTGTGTATTTCGTGCACTATGGATTTAATAGTAGCGTCGTGGCCTGTTTATGTAATAAATGAAGGGGAGTGTTTGTACAGGACTGATGTAATCCACATTGTTTGGTGGTGACGGAGTGTGACGTGCTGCATTAAGCGCTGGACAGGGGTCGACCAGGGCTGACACCAACACTGATCAGGGTTTTCCCAATACCACGATGAGGCTTAGGTTCAGCAACCAAGCCATTTAGGCCTAAACCAAGAAGTAAAGTCAGTTTACATTTCAACTGCTCCACTTTTGGTGATAATAGTATAAAATAATGTGAAATTACATATATTTTTTAATTGAAAAACAGAATATTTTCTTGTGGTAGGAGCCCCATACATGGGCCAACACCTGCAGTGCTTGATAGTTTGTTTTTTTTTAAACATAATTACCTTTCAGCATATTGTACTTCATGGTCTGAGAAGACACCAGACTTCTGCATCTACTCTTTGCCTGTGTTTCCACGCTGTAGCTGTAGTTACCGATCACTCATCAGATTCCATCAGCGACACGACCCGGACGTGGTTCTACGGGTCTACTCTGTTTCTCAACACTTTCCCATGAACAGCATGAAACGACGTCAGGTCATCTCTGTTTATATTCATACACTGGAATCCAGACTACACCGAAGTCCTCTGAAAATCTACTGTAAATATTAAAGTAAGTCTCATACATTTCATATTCGGATCTGAACTTTCTTTAGTTCAATGAGCTGTCGAGTCAGATTCGAACATGATGAATGAACCTGTGTCAAACAGAACGTCAACAAATTATCAAGTTTATAGGGATTTCAAACTCACAACCGTAAAAGTAATGAAATACAATCATTAGTGAAAAACTATGCAATTACAGCAAAATAATCACACGATTCCTAGAGCAGATCTGGGCTGGTTTGTACCTGAAAGACAGAGCATTTTTAATTTACTGTCTTAGATATCGGATAGTTATAAAAAATAAAAACAATACTGTTAAATGTAAAAAATATATTCAGTTGATCCCTAGTACTGGGTCTCACATTCTCTAACACTGAGTCTGTTTTATTAAAAAAACACCAACTACAGTGTCTAATGTGTTGCTGCTGATGTGACTTATTTTAAGGGTAAAGCGGTGGAGTTTCCTGAACTTCTGTAGAATTAGTTCTCGTCCACAAACACTTATCAGGTCCAAGTCCACATTCTTCTCTCACATACAGTGAAGCAGTGTTGCTTAAATAAGTCATTAGCATCATGTGAACCTCATTCCTGAGCTGCACACACCTCACAACCCATGACAAAAAACAGTTTCCTAATCAGTTTATGAACTCACTAATGGGAGCTTATGTAATCTTCTAATGTGTAGACTCAGGTATTCTACTGTAAATGTGCATAAAAATGAAAACTGAATTAGATTCACATGTTGGAGACTTAAGATTGTGTAGTAGTTCTGATTGTATGAAGTACAAACCTTTCTACCAAATATGATAAAGATATTACACAAAGGGCTGTAAGCAAATGTTTATATAACACATTTCATTTCACTTGATTTGATTGCACAAAGGGAGAGGTATTACTGAAGTTTCAGTCACAAAAACTATGAGGACTGTGTTAAAATAAAACATTAGACATAAGAAAACTCAACTAAGACAAACATGTAAACGTTTAATGTGACTTAAGAAAATAAAATGATTAAAAACCATAACTGACTAGTAAAAATGAATAAGATATGTGAATCAAACCCATTGGAAAAACTAAGAATAAAAGTAAAATAAAGTAATATTTAAAACTAACAGTTGACCAATAACAAATAAGTATAATAAGTATAGTACATTTTATAGACTCTTCATATTTTATGTGTAAACAACATCTTACACAAGTAACTAAAGCTGTCAAATGGAGTGGAGTAGAAGTACTAAGATGCATGAAAAGAAAACACTCAATTAAAGTACAAGTACCTCAGACTTATACTTCAGTGCAGTACTCGTGTGACTGAACTGAGGTACTTTCCACCGCTGATCCAAACCGTCACAAAGACCACAGGAGGAGGCTGAAACGTGGGAGAAGTCAGGCTGATTGTTGTCCCACAGCAATCTAAAGATCATCACGGTTCATTGACTCGCAATAAAACAAAGATTCACTAAGACGCTATTAGGAAACGGAGACCTCTTCTGTTTCAGGAGCACAGAGACAAAAGCCTTTGTGAACATCAGAGTCCTGACTGTGACGACTTAGACTGGTTTATGACAGACAGCTCAGCGGGGGGATGGAAACATACGGCGCCACGCACGCACGCACGTACATACAGACACGCACGTAGAGACACACATACAGACACACGTACAGACACGCATACAGACACACATACAGACACACACATACAGACACACATACAGACACACATACAGACACACATACAGACACACATACAGACACACATACAGACA